>JAQFZE010004279.1:0-11463 GCA_034695245.1 Dicyrtomina saundersi
ACAAAAACTTCCACAGGGGAAAAAAAAGAAGAAAATAAATTTCTCCCGACAAAGAAGGCACAACCGCCTAGCAAGGCAGTCAAGTGCGCACCATACAGGGTTAGCTATTATGACCTCTATTATTCTCTATTTTTATCTCGGACATGGATGATTACTTTGTAGCAAATAATGTACAGGGGCTAAGTGTTAATCAGAAAGTAGCTATTTTCATGCTTATGTACGTCGATGACACAGTTATTCTTGCCTACTCAGAAAGGGATCTCAAAAAGAAATTACAAACTTTGGAAAATTATCGCAAGGAAAATCAGCTAGCTGTCAACGTAGAAAAAACAAAAATCATGATATTTGCTAAGAAAACAAACACAAAAGTGAACTTATTTTTTGGATACGAAGGAAAAAAGTTGGAAATAGTTAAGAAATATCTCTACTTAGGTGTATTATTTAATGCGTCAGGTGTTCTTTAATGCTGCAAAAAGTTTTACCAGCAAAGCGCTTAGAGTCAACGGTTGCCTATGGGACATCTTAAGCAGAAGTAAGTCTGATTCGTGGGGATCCAAAATGTAGCTTTTAGAATCCGTGTCAATGGCAACCTTGCTGTATAGCAGTGGGCTATGGGGCTTAAGATATTGTGAGCTAATTGAACCTGTTTGAACCCGCTTCATTAAATCTTTGCTGGATCTACCAAGAAACACCCCAGACTACTTGATAAGGCTGGAAGCTGGAAGATGCGAAATAGAAGTTACTGTCTTTTGCTAAGCTTTGCTCTATTTAAGGAAAATACTCAAGATGGAAGAATCGGGAATCCCACGTTTTGTCTACGAGAGACTCAGATATCTAGACAGTTTGAATAACCACAATAGTGCAACATATAACTGGGTGACTCAACTGAAGCAAAACCTAATTGTCTTCGGTTTTGAAGAATTTTGGCAAAATATCTCATTAAACAGCATTGACCTCGAACTCGATAATATTATTAAAAAAGCTGCTCAGAACTTGTATGAGCACGATATGCAAAAAGCTCTCCATTCAAGTTACAATCCAAACTATATGTCGTATATAGGAATGACCCCAGTAGCTAGCTATCTAAATAGGCGCGTTGCCATAGGATATACTAGAATTAAAGCTCAATTCCGGCTTGCAGAAATAAATAATGTGACCATAAGAATAAATAAGGATAAAATTAGGTTAGAATCCATACACTTATGTATAACCTGCTACTATAACGTGTCTGATACGCTGCCTTATCTTCTCTTTGCGTGCCCTGCTTTTGCTGGAGATAGGAATAAATATTTGAAGGAATATGTGACTAGTCAAAGAGACGTAGTCATTAAACTTAACCATTTTTTGCTAAGAGATGATGATTATGTGTTAGATAATATTTTCAATTTTGTAACTGCAATATTTAGTAAGAAAATGGAATTATTTAGATAAGATGGTAAATTACTAATCAAATATAGGAGTGTAAACAAATAATCTGATTTGTGTGTGAGCTTTGGCCCAAAAATGCAATAAATCTATACTACTACTACTATATATTTAAAAAGCATTAATAATGCATGCAATTAAACTTAAAAAATTATTATTAAAAATTTCTCGGCAGAGATAAAATTTGTATTATTATATATTATTATTTTAATAATAATATTATAAATTAATATTATAAATACTATTATTGAAATAGTTAATTCTTCGCTTAGCTTAACTTTTTTCTCCGTTTAAAAATGTTTTTACCAGTTTTTAAACACTTTTAAATTTAAATTAATTTAAAAATGAAATAAATATTTTTTAACCAGGCTCTGTGCCAACCCGGATCGCCAAATATTTGAATATTTGAAATACTATTTACTAAAGTTCCGAACGCAATTCCTAACCGTTTCTAGATTTATTTTGTTAGCCGTCACTTACTAAAGTCAAACTTGCCACCACTTACAAAATTTGGCCATCACTTACTAAAGTTGGCCATCACTTACTAAAGTTGGCCATCACTTACTAAAGTTGGCCATTACTTACTAAAGATGGCCATCCCTTACTGAAGTTGGCCTTCACTTACAAAAGTTGGCCATCAGTTTCTAAAGTTAGCCATCACTTACTAAAGTTGGCCATCCCTTACTAAAGTTGGCCATCACTTAATAAAGTTGGCCATGACTTACTAAAGTTGGCCATCACTTACAAAAGTTGGCCGTTACTTACTAAAGTTGACCATCAATTACTAAAGTTAGCCATCACTTACTAAAGTTGGCCATCACTTACAAAAGTTGGCCATTACTTACTAAAGTTGACCGTAACTTACTAAAGTTGGCCATTAATTACTAAAGTTGACCATCACTTACTGAAGTTGGTCATTAATTACTAAAGTTGGCCATCACTTCCAAGCTTGGCCATCACTTATCAATGAAACTCTCCTACGTAGTCGCCGGAATATTAGGACGACAGGGTAAATACAAGTTTTTATTGGCAGCGGCCAATTTAACCTTACTGGTTCAAGTTTCGACAAAGGCTTGTCTGGGTTACCATTTAAGCACATGCTTGCCCGGGTCAAGATATTACTGCAGTGTTTGGCGAGTAAAAATTTTATCACAGTCTTGACTGGGGCAAATGTGTTTAATACGCTTGCGTGGGAATATGCTTGTTGTGGACATTGCCCCGAATCATGTTAGGCCCATTTTTCACATGGAACATTGGAATGGGAACGTTTTAGTGTAGACATGTACATGGATTTACTCTTGATTACTATAACCTTCGACTCACAAATTTTTTACTATTGTTTGGTGGCAAGTTATTATAATGCGACTTGGTTTTATTACTTTTTATTCAAACTAAAGTTGTGTTATACGCACTGAGCACATACGGACGTAACTTTCGTAGGTTACATAGGTAAACCTCTCCTCACTAATAAAGTGCGTAGGTAACATTCGTAGAAATTTTAACCCGGACTACCTTACCTAGCCTTAAAAGCTCTGTCGTGATTGGCCAATCAAACTCGCGGGCTCATTTTTGCTCAGAGCCAATGAACGAAAGTTTCAAAGGCATCCTTGTTTAAGGGATTGAAAAATGAAGTGTGGTAACTGCAGGACCTTTAGTTAGGTAGCACCCGCACTGCAAAAACCACCTACCTACATAGGTAGTTAGGTCTCGCCTAACGCGTTTTACGTAATACAAAACGTTAGAATAAACCACGCCTACCTGGGCTTAGATGAAGCTCTCCGCACTGCACCCGAAAGTCATATCTGTAAGTGCTCAATGCGCAATGGCTTTTACACATAATTGGGTTTCTTGTGGTATGGTTATCCCCAAACTCAAATCGTACTATAGGATCCAAAACATATCCCACTTTGAAAGAAGGACAGTATGCAATATAATCAACTCTCCTAGGACCAATTATGAGAATAGAAATAAATAAGTTTTATTTTTAAAATTTATTATATTATTAATATTTTTTAAATTTTGAATTCAAAATAAATTTAAATCATGAATTAATTTCGTATTTCAATATTTATTTATTTTTTACCTTTTTGAATTTAAATCTTGAATTTAAATTAAATTTAAATTGTAAAAAATTATTTTTTTATCGAGCTCTGCACCAATCAGGACCATTATATTTTTAAAACTTTAAATCCCAAGGTTGTGATTGGCGCAGAGTTAAAAAGTGTAAATCGGCTATAAAAAGTGCAAATCACAACATTATCAAGCAAGTGAGCTCAAGTCGAACGTCTCTGAGTCAGGGCGCATCCATTGATACCATGAAATCTCTATTTAGTTGAAAACTGTAGGAGTAGTTTGGGTCACAAGAAATTTATGTTGAATAAATGGCCTATGCTGGCCTGTACTGCACAAAAAAAGTATATAGACTAGCAGTAAGGCAACTCGATGGGTTGCTAGCGTCATGATATTAGGCTGACTCGTGTATACAATATCACTATATAAAGTAGAGGAAACAAGGTTTTCTTGCTGTTGACCTGAAACCTTGTTTTATGGTGGGCGGAAACCTCATTATAGTTGTTTCAAAACCGTTACTTTGGTTGTAACTTTTCTTATGCATTTTAAAATGGATGAAATATGTACCACTTGAATAGATTTTGACATAGGACCATTTAACAATTATTTTTTAAAAACTGGTTAGTTCGAGCAACCTCAAAAAAATATGGCACTTTGCCTTTGCATTTTCAGTCGTGTTTTGTGTTGGTCCCTTGTAATGCGTGTTGACATGCTCCCATTTAACAGTAATTTATAAGGAACAGGTTAGTTCTATCAACCTTAAAACCAATACGGCACTTTGTATTAGCAATTGTGGTCGCCTAAAAGTTGTTTAAAGAAAATCAGTTAGAAACCGTGACTTGTGAAGCGTGACCAACAAAGAGACCTATAGAAGGACGGACATGACAATGTAAATATAGGTTTTGTGACGTTATTTATAGACCATGCTTACTTCCTTTTACTTGCTTTTAATGCTACTATTGATACTGTAAGATTTACCTATTGTACTTTAGTGGCGCGCGAATTAAAAGAAACAAAGTTTTAACAGCCATGTCTGTAAATACGCATGTACGCTCATCGCAGTTTTACTGGTTTTTATTTCTATGCTTCAAATGCGTTTCGACATGGGTCCATTCAACCGTTAATTGTACAAAACTGATTTGCCCGATCAACTTCTGACACCTTCGGGCACTTTTCCTTCGCATTTGTGGCTGTTTGAAAGTTGTTTGAAAAACAATAATTAAAAATTGTGACCTGTAGAGCATAAAGAACAGACAGCAATTTCAATCAAGCTCAGCATCTTAAAATACTAAATAATAATTTGCAGCCAAACTTGTTATTTATATTTTTTATTTTCTTAAAAGTGATGATTGAATTTAAATTTTAAAATTTAAATTATCTTTAAATTATAAGAAATAAATTATTCATATAGCTATTAGCCAATCGAGATGGTTTAAATTTTTTAAATTCAAATATCATGCCGTGATTGGCTAAAAAAGAAAGGTAAACGTAAAATATGAGTCAAAAGTCACATTATTTAGTCGTGTTAAAGTCGATGCAATGGAAATTGCCAAGACTTATATGTAATGATCCTCCTATTGAGGCATAATTTTTAAAACTCTATGAGGAGCACAACATTATCTTTTTGACTTTTATAGTGGGATTGAACTGTAAAGCCTATATTTTGTAATACTGCACGTACCTAATATATAGATAGATAGCCTGAAACGACACCCGTTGGGTTACTAGCGACATCACGTTAGACTAATATATGTATAGACATACGCTTTGATTCACACACGGGTCCACTTGTGGCTGTTATAGCCGTGTTGGTGTAGTGTGTTCACGGTTACTTTTTAGATTCTTATTATAATTTCTAAGTGCATGTACATACCGTCCGTACGGCGGGCCTTAGCACCAATATTGACTTTGTTAAAGTAATTATTTATGGTAGTGAATGCAACAGCCACGTTAGGCGTGGTGTGGGCATAGTTACTATACAGGTCAAATGCATTGCTAAATAAAACTTAAAAAATACAAATTAAATATTTCTGGGTAGACATAATTTAAAATTATTATTAAATTATTATTTTTAAATAATTCAATAATTCTAATGAATTATTGAAAATAATTTTGCGTTGACCTTAAATTTTTATTTCGTGTAAAAATATTTCCACCATTTTTTAAACTCTTTTAAGTTTGAATTAATTTTAATCTGAAATAATAATTTTTTTATCAAGCTCTGTGCCAATCAGGATTGCCAAATATTTGAAAATTTAAATTGGAAGGCCCTGATTGGGTAAGAGCAAAAAGTGCAAATCGGTCATAAACAGTGCAAAACACAACAATGTCATGATATTATTGAAGGAAGAAACTCCTTACATGAAGACGCATCGATTGATACTATTAAAACATTAAATAGTCAAAAGTTGAGAGATGAGACGCGACCACAAGGTGTAGTGTAAATTCCTGTGGAGGGGTATGCTGGCCTGTACTGCACGTATTAAATAAGGAGATGATTATGATGATGATGATTTCTACGTTGGGGCCTACCTACGATATGAATATTGTTGACCTACATCAAAATTTAAAATTTGACCTTATTGTTGGATGACCTCTGTAGATCAAGATTTACATATTTAGGTATAGTTTATTGGTGCCTTGATTTAGTGGTAATGGCTTTTGTGTTTTGCATAAGTTTTGTTAAAATGAATGCGTTTTTTATTTATTTGACCTATCAAATTTGTTGACCTGTGTGGGTCATACCTTTTAGAAATTCAAGAGACCTTGAATGCAGAAACTGCTCAAAATGTTGAGTTCTAGATGTGACTAAATTTTGGTGCGGAATCTGTGTCAGTCCATAATTAGCCTACATTTTAATTACAATTTTTTAAAAAAGCTCATTCGAATCTGTGAAACTTTTTATTCTTGATTAATTAAATGTATCAAAAATAATTATTAACTAATTATATTAACTTATAAATTAGCTAAGCAGGTAACATAATAACTATTCTACATACTCTCTACAAGGCGTACTAAAACCTCCTGCACCAAAATGTACGCATTATAGCGACTGCACTGTAAACAGCTAATAATAATAAAATTGTAATTTGTAATTGTAGCCACTTTAAACAGTAACGCACATTGAATTATATTTTAATTTTGGACTGCAGCCCTTAAACAGTTTACCTGGGAATCCCGAATATTGTCCACATGAACAGCTAGAACTTTAACAACCAACCCTGCGCTGCCTACGAATGTGATACTCTTGGTCCGGCTTCTAATAAAAGAAAAACACCAAACATAATTTTAAAATATCAGGCACAGCCTGGAACACGTATTAAGCAATTTTTATATCAAACTGCACCATTAGGACAGGTATGCAAAGGTTCAACCATGTAAATATAACAATGAGTAAAGCACTGCCTGAACTTTGCGTTCTGAATGCTTACACAGTCGAATCTCGATATACCGGCGTTTGGAGGGACCGGATAATTTTGGCCAGTTTAAAGTTGAGCCATTATACAGATAACGGCCGATGGTCACTATACAGATACCGGTCAATGGTCATTATACAGATCTCGGCCGATGGTCATTATCCTGATACCGGCCGATGGTCATAACACAGATACCAGTCAATGGCAAATATACAGATACTGACCAAACGCTATTATACTTATTACGTATACAAATTAAAGAATGGATGAATTTATTCAAAGTCAATATGACCTTGTATTGTACATAACTTTTTATATTTTAGTTTTTATTTTAACTTTTTGTTGGTCAAATCAAATTAATAGCTTTTACGATTCTACGACTCTGGGTCGAAACTACATTTCACCGTACGACATTGAAAAGCAAACGACAGTAGGTAGACAGACATTTTGTGGTACACTCTTAGTGGACAGACATTTCGTTGTACACTCTACGTCGAATAGGGATGCCAGATCTCCTGGTTTGACAAGGACAGTCTTGGTTTCAGACTGAATATCCTGGCTCCTGGTCAGAGGTCGACCAGGAGGCCAAATGTCCTGGTTTGAGACAATAGTCCTAATTCATAAATATAGGGGCACTTTGATCTCATTAATCAAATTTTTATTTCTTTTTTTTATTTCACTATGCTTTGCATGGCTGGAAATTGTACGTTTAACTTATTATGGAGTTCAAAGAAGTTTGGTGAACTTTACCTTAAGTTTGTTTCGTATGTAAATGAAAGGTACGATTTAAGTGATTTTAACTACCATAAGCATTTAATTTGTTTAAATCTTCGCTACGAATTTATCATTGATACTTTACTCAAGGTCATTCAAACTGTTTTAATCTTAAACACGGTTATTCGGTTTAAAGGAAAATCCTGCTTAAAGGGACGCTTTTAAAATATTTGGTTGGCCAGCTGTGCTTTTGGTTACAAATGTTTGGATTTGAGGGAACCGATATAAGAGATAATTCAGTTGTAAGAGACGAATTTCATACCATTTTTTGGTATTTTAGGATGCTTGTAAGGGAATTTTCAAGAAAAATGATAAAAATAAGGGCTACACAACATAATTTTACGTGTTCGTCAGAACCAAACTAACAAAGACACGAAACGAACTACATTAACTGACTATTTTAAATAAACCAAATAATTTTTGTCTACTAAACACAACATTATATTCCTTGACCATTTTTGACTAAAAATAAAAATTTCAAATGTGTAAGTTATGCGTTGTGTCCGCTTTCAAGGGAAATCCCATTTATTGTTGAAAGAGAATCCGGCTATAAGGAACCGATTTTGCCGGTCCGGCGGCGTCCCTTATAAACGGATTTCACTGTATCACCAAATATTGTCATATTCGGAGGTTGCAATTACGTCGTCATATATTTTTAGGTAGGGGCATCCTGAAAACATTTTTTCTGATATTTGAGGGAGAGGGAAGGGGGTATAAATTGAATATTTTTGCATGAAGTTAATGGCGTCATGCCAACATTAGTTTTCGTATAATATGTCATGGTTTGAGAAAATTGAAATCTGGCATCTCTATCGTCGAAAGACATCTCGTTGAAGGACATTACGTTTAATCTACTAAGACGGAGGACAATGAGTTGAAGCAAACTTAGTCGATAACATCCTACGGTATATTATTTTGGCCTATTGATTAGGTCTCAAACATTATGATTCTCGAAACTGCCAGCATTGAGATGCACATTATAATGTACAGATATTTATGCAGGTACGTATGGTAAGTAAAATAAGTGAACCCAACATGAATGCTAATTTTAAATATTTCCATCATATCCAAACCAAAATCAGTCATTCTAATTAGCATTGTTGAAATACCTGTATGTATGTAAATACTTATTGGTACATGATTGAAATGAACAATCATGTACCTAACTACATTGTTATTGTGTCATGCAGTAGGAGCATGTGTGTACACAAGGCAAAGATTCCCGTCCGAATCTTCGTCGATAATATTGACAAAGATGACAGATGAAGATCACGCACTGATCTTTATCTGCTATATAAATAGTAAAACGTTTCTGATACCTGTTGACGTACAGATAACAGAGAAATTCTTCGACAATAACAGATCGGAAGTTCTAGTTCATAAGTATGTCATTGTGTGTAATCGATTTCATATAAAAGGGGCTTGTTTTGAATTGAATCAATAATTTAAACTGTAGAAGTCAAAGTCGAAGCATCTCCTACTACTGGGCTTATTCTGCATACCATCACACGGGTCACCACCATATCACAATAAGCATGCTTTACCTTAAGCATTATTGCAGTTATTAAAATATTCAGTTTGACGCACTGTTTTCTAGAACGAGCTATACTTAAAATTATTTTGAGTTTTAGTTTGAGTTTAAGTGATCTTTATTCAAGTGTCAAGTTCATCAATACAAATGTACTGCTCTCAACCAACGGACACCATTATAATTACACAATACAATAAATAAAATTAGACGCAATACTATTGCATAATAAATCATACAAAGCCATGTGGTTACCAATTCATCCATCATACAAGTAAAACCACACTTATAGTTCTAGTGACCGAGTTCCCAGACGACCGGTTTAACGACTATACAAGGTTACCCACCCCCCACATAACATTGTATTGTCGTAAACATCATCGGTCATCGCACCTGACCACGTGCTAGAAAGGCGCCAATGCCCCAAACCTGCTTCCGTCCCTGAACCCGCACACGTGATTGGTTGCTGCCAATGCCCTGGAGCCGCCCATGCCCTAATGCGTCACAGTGCCGCCAATATGGACGCCACTGCCGCGTGACAATTCTATTTTTTATTTAATATTTACTAATTAGGCTATGCAGCGTTAATAATGTTGATGCAAAACATGTTATCTGTGCATACATGAACTCGTTTTTCGTAATAATATATGCAAAAAATTATAGGTAATCAAAACGTTTTAGGAATTTAATTTCATTTAAAAATTTAACCTTAACCAATTTTACAATAAGAGTAATACTTTAACTTTTTACAATATTCAAACTAGTTTAAATTTATTGACAACATGTTTAATACATTTCCAAGTCATTATTTTTAACTTTATAATTACCAAACGAAACACTGTAGTATATTTCATCACCATCTGGATATATTCTATTTACATTAAGTGCATGAAAAGCAATTCGGTTAACGTTAATCAAGTACATTTGATGATCAAAATATCGTATAATTTTACTGTTTTTAGACAGTACTTTATTTTTGAGTACAACATCCTTTAACTCTTGATAAATACATTACTTTAATGTTGTTTTTGGCGTGCTTTTACACGTCGAGTTACATAACGTTATATTACAATTTCGATATCCCACGTTTTGTCATAGTTACAAAAAGAATATTGTTTAGCTTTGAGAATGAAAGCTTCTGCTGTATCCTAACTTACAATTTTCCATAACCCACGATCGCCAGCTCATCGTGTTTGCAGGTTTCGAACGCTTGGATATTTTACAAAAACTTTGTGCCTTGCAGGTATTTCACTTAAGTCAAATATCTTATAATTTTTTACAAGTTTTTAGAATAAGTCATTCTTTGAATCATCGTAATATACAATGGCACTATCTGTATCTACATATAAACCGCTCAGTTTATCCCCAAAAATTTGTTTTAGCCCTTGATAAAATCGTTTGAAGTACTTTACTTTCCTAACATCTAAACAAGTCAGCCCTGCAATCATAGTACCGTTTAGTTCTACAGTTTTGGGTTTTAAATATATCATTGTTAACGTTAAACTTAATTCTTTATAATGTTCAGAAGAAGGTGAAGAAATTAATTTGACGGTCTCTACACGCGAGCTTGTAAATTTAATTTCAACCCTACCAAACAAGTTTTGCAATAGTTTACCATAGATTGCATTATTTAATAATTTGTAAAAATGTTTGCCAAAAGCAGTTTTTGCTTCCTCACAAAGTTCTAAATTTGCCAAAATATAGGCTTTTAATAATTAACTTTCTGTAAACTTTATACCTGTATAAACTTGTGTAAGTATCATTCCCCGAGATAAATAAAACTGCAAAGCTCTGTAGTGTAGAACATAATTTTTTTATCATTGCAAGTTAACAACAACTGAGGTTTTGGTAAAAATCTTTTTGAAACTTGAGTAAAATCTTTCATTTGCTTTCACTGCCTGTTAGATAACTTTCTCAGGTGCTAAAGGTACTTCCTGTGTTTTATCATGAATAGAATCTGGATCAACTCTTAGAATATATCTTTTATTGGATTCTAAATCGGTATTCGCCTAATTAGTTTTTTCTAAATCTTTGCCCTTAACATATTCAAAGTCATCTTGCGGATATTTCTTGCACAGTGAGTCTGCATAAAGACCGTTAAGATCAAAGAAGGAAATTTGGGTACGCTTTTTATCTAAATTAAAATTAGGCATGCGCTCGTTATTAACACTATTATTATTTATTATTAAATGACAGGGGTTCGGTCCCAAGAGACCAACGCCGCCGAGGCCTTTATAATTATGGCCTATT
>JAQFZE010004280.1:0-11458 GCA_034695245.1 Dicyrtomina saundersi
TTAGGCTCATGAACTTTTTTGAAATGGTTTTTAAATTGTATTCTGCCTCCGATGATCTTGTTACAGTTTGGTTCAGTACATTTGATGCGGAAGTGTGGATTTGATCTGCGCCTCTTTTTACTTTTGCCAGTTTCAAAGTCACTGTCATCGGATTTATTCGGTTCAAATTCTGAGCCGGAGTCCTCATCATCTGCAGCATTGTTAGTTTGCAATTCTTTTCCCGGTTCCGGGTTGTTGGCCCAGTTTTGTGCGAGTTTCGCTTTTTGCAATTTATGCCGCCTTCGGTGGAAGGAGAGGAGTTGCTCAGTTGCAAATTTTCTTTTACATTTTGGTTCTGCGCATTCGTATGGAGTGAGACCCGCGTGGACATTTCCATGCTGATGCAGTTTTTCATACGAGTACATAGGTTTGTGGCAAAGGTCACAGGGGAAGGGGAAGGCGATGGATTTTTCGTGAACTATTTTGACATGACCTTCCAGCGAATGCTCCATTTGATATTGCTTTGTACAATTTTCAAAGGAGCATTGGTATAGATAAGGCGTATCAAGTGTTTTCCGGATCCGCTTTGGTTTTACAGGCTTTCCAGGTTCAGGAGTGGGTTCCTTTTTTGTTTTTTTAATTTGACTTGGAAGACGTCTTCTAGGTCGTCTTTTGACTTCCATTTCAAAATTGCTATTTCGGTGGATTTTCGCTCGTTGCATGTGAGTCGTGAGCATGAAGCGGGTGGGGAATTTTTTGAGGCAGGATGGGTCTGGGCATTCGTAGGGGGTAAGGCCGAGATGAATATTTTGATGCTGACGTAATTTTTCGTAGGAGTAAGACGGCTTCTTGCAAGTGTCACATAGAAATGGGAAATCCAATCCTGTCAAAATAAAAACAATCATTATGTACAGGGCTATAGATACTATAGCCAGCGCAGGCAGCCCCCGCTGCCTGAATTTCTCAACAATCACGTAAATATGGAACATTTTGCAGTTTTCAAAAATATGTGAATAGAATAATTTTGACTTATTAAACACAAGCAAATGATATTTTTTACACATTTCAAAAACATGAAAATAAAACATTTAACACCTTTCGCAAAACATGTAAATAGAAGATTTTGCACTTTCCGAAAATATGTAAATACAACATTTTGCTTTACTAAAGAAATATATTTAAATGTAAGCAAGTATGGGTGTTTTAGGGTTTAACTTTATCATGCAGACTGCATTTTCTTACAATTCAATTAATTAAAAACTCTTAAAGGTCAAAGGTTATGGCTTAAATACCTTCATGAAACCTCTTGACGTGCTCTTCCCTTTGAGTTTCCAAATTGTAGCTCAATTTGCAGTCGGTGTAGGGGCAAGGAAACGGAAGATTATTCTCGCTTGCTTCCTGCCAATATTTCAATTTAAAAGCTTTACTGAAAACTAAACGCTTCCGTTCCCGCTCGTGTTGGTCTATTTGGTACTGCCGGTTTTTGAACCGCTGTTGTTGACGTGGTGAAATTCTTCTGTTGGAAGGAAACTGCCTCGTGTTAGTGCTATACTTTTGTTGGGGAAGTGAAATCCTGTCAACCTTAACACTCACGTCCTTTAATTTATATTGAGCCTTCAATTCTACGTAATTTTCACAGTTTTGAACCGAAACCGAATGAGGGGTATGAGCCATGGGCTCAGTTTCGTTGTCGTTGTCAATGCCATCAACTTCAAAGTCACTGTCATTTTCAACTTTAAAATTAGGAGAGAAAATACCGTTCTTGTTTCCTTGTTTCTCATCATCTGGGTCTAAATCAAAGCTTAAAATATTTTCAGGGGATAATTCACCTGTTTCCACATCATCAAAATTTTCATGCTCTTCTTCGTCTTGTTCGTTTTCAGCTTGAAATAATGGGTCTTGGCTTTCGTATTGAGTCTGAGCTTGACTGGAACTGGAAACAGGAAACGATGGTCCGAATGTAGGATTTGAACTTTGATTATTACTAATTTTAACCGATTCGTACTCTGTTTGACTTTGATGCGGTGAAGGTCGCAGTTGCATACCTACGTAAAAATACAAAATATTTAAAATTTAAAATTTGTGTTCTGCTTGATCCAAAAGATACAACAAATCAATAATTGATAATAATATATACATAAAATTAAATTATTTAATTATTGTGCACATTTTGTATCCAAAAGGTGAAAGGTGAAAGGGAATACTTACATTTTAAAAGCTGATGTTTCCGTCGGTAGATGAGATCAAACGGAGCTTGTAATGAATTCAAACAAGTTCGTAATTTTAACTCACATTGAATTTGAATGAGTTTTAGTTGGCAATTGACATTATCAATAGTTTTATAAAAGGCTGAAACGGAGCGTAGCTCGGCGAGACAATCTAAACAATAGAATCCATTCTGAACTAATTGAATCGTGGTCGTGTTTTGAGTTAAACCATTCTCAGAATTACAGTCAACATCAAATAATCTAAGAAAATCCAGAGTCCATTTCTTTTGATTTTGAGCTGTGATTTGATAGGAACAATCATTAGCACCGCAGAGAAGGCAGTCAGGGTCTTGATTTATAATTTCAACGCCTTGAGTTTCAAATCCTGGCAAGTGGTCCAGTTGAATTTCCACCGACATTTTTAAAAATATGAAGTTATCAACAACATTAACAAAAATAACTGAATTTTCGAAAGATTCACAATTCTCAATATAATTCAATACTTGAAGCAGGAAGTTGGAAGTGGCAAGTAATGGTTTAAAGATGACACATTAATTACGTTGGTACTTTGCTGTATTCCTTTGCCCATGAAATCACCACGAAGAATTAAACTGTTGCCGAATTTGTAAATAAATATCGTCAAACAGTCAACGAGTCAACCAGACAATATTTGTCAGAACAACTTCTTACATCTTAAGAATTTAGATTCAATATTTTACAATTTTACAATTGTCAATTCGCAATTCGCAATCGCAAATCGCAACTCACCTTCTTTAGATTTTCTGTGATTCAATTTGAATTTTGTATTTTTCGTTCCAAGTGATTTTAAATCCAGCGACTTTCTTAGCGCCAACTTTCAAACTTCTAGAAAGGGAAAACTCGAACTGCTATGAAATCCCAAATCCCAAGTTCGTTTGATCATAGATCTAGAAGAGCCAATTAATTTTGAAATTAAAGTGTTTAGAAATTGTTTCGTTCCGCCAGGTGAGATATTTTATTTTCTAGATTAGTAAATAAATTAAATTAATATTAGATTTTTGCTGTATTACTGCAGAGAATAGCTTGCGTTACAGTATTTACCTGCAATTTTGTTGAATTATTTAAATCGGCAAAATATCATTTAGTGGCAAGTCACAAGTGGAGCATATGGCTTGACAGTGTTGAGTGTGTGCTTTTTGACTTTAATAAATTACTATTATTACTACTTACTACTATTTAGTAATAATTATACAACACATATCAATATTATACAAAAGTTAATTATTTTAAGTGAATGTCACATGTATGTGTTAAATTCATCGTACTTTTAACTTATTTAATAATAATTTTATTATTACATTCGACATCATTTTTTTACTAAATTTCAATCTTGGTACTTGTACTACTAACTACTAATGGACCAGCGACTAGTATAGGTTCGAACAGATTCCGTTTTAATTTATAATTTATTCTATTTCTTGTCTATAGGCGCTGAACTCGTCCTGATCCTGCTTCCTGCTGTGCTTGTGCTATACCTGATCGATAACAATCCTTTTTCTGTTTTCGAAGAAAGAATAAAAGAAGGATTTTTAAGTTAAACCTAAGCTAATCAGAAAGGCTTCAAAATGGTGTTAGCTGAGTTAGGTCGTAAGATTACGACCGCTCTCCGGTCTCTGAATAATGCGACCGTGATCAATGAAGAAGTATTGAATGCTATGCTCAAAGAAATCTGCGCTGCATTGCTTGAAGCTGATGTAAATGTTCGTCTAGTTAAAAAATTACGAGAAAGTGTGAGGTAAGTCAGCCAGTTTACTTACCAACTCATTGCTATTAATATTGTTTCATGCTATTTTTAATTTTATACACATTTGTTTAACTAACTTCATGACTTTATCACCGTTCATTAAATATATTTTGTAATATTCTCGATTTCATAGATCCGTCATTGATTTCGATGATATGGCTGGTGGCTTGAATAAAAGACGTATGATTCAGAGTGCTGTATTTAAGGAGCTTATTACCGTAAGTCGTCTCAGTTCTTTTTTCTAAGTATTTATTACAGCAAATAAATAGCACTATATGACTATATCGTCGGTGAAAAACTAAAACCGCAAAAATGGCCCATATACAATTTAAACTAGAATTAAAATGAGCTATTCTCATAAAAGCAAAATGAAAAACATGAGTAAAATGTTAATTACGAGTTTTTGAAAAGCGTAAGATGTTTTATTTACAAGTTTTTAAAAAGATCAAAAAATTCTATTTACATGATTTTCGTAAAGTGCAAAACATTCTATTTACATGCTTTTTGAAAAGTGCAAAATGTTCTATTGACATATTTTTGAAAAGTGTAAAATGTTTTACTAACATGCTTTTTAAATATATCAAAATGTTCTATTTACATGGTTTTTAAAAAGGTGAAAATGTTCTAGTTAAATGTTTTTGAAAAGTGGCAAATGTTCTATTTACATGCTTTCATGAATATGTTATTCTAATTACAGTTAGTGGACCCAGGTGTAAAGGCGTACCAGCCTTTAAAAGGGAAACAGAATGTGATTATGTTCGTTGGATTGCAAGGTTCAGGAAAAACTACAACATGTACTAAGCTGGCATATCATTACATGAAGAAAGGCTGGAAAACGTGTTTAGTTTGTGCGGATACATTTCGTGCTGGAGCCTACGATCAGCTCAAGCAAAATGCTACGAAAGCCAGGATCCCCTTTTATGGAAGGTAATTAAGCAAAATTCAACAAAATTTCGAGTATTTGCCACCCTTAAAAAATTCAAATTAAAGGAAATAAGCAAATTAATTAGTTTGAAAATTGTTTAAACTTTTTAGCTACACTGAAATCGATCCGGTCGTAATAGCCCGTGATGGTGTAGAGATGTTTAAAAAGGAGCAGTTTGAAATCATTATCGTGGACACGAGTGGTCGCCACAAGCAGGAAGAATCCCTTTTCGAGGAAATGTTACAAGTCGCGAACACAGTTGAGCCTGACAATGTCATTTTCGTCATGGACGCCACAATCGGTCAAGCCTGTGAAGCTCAAGCGAAAGCTTTTAAGGAGAAGGTTAACGTCGGATCTGTCATCATTACTAAGTTGGACGGACATGCAAAGGGTGGTGGAGCTTTGAGCGCGTACGTAAAAAATTTATTAATTACAGAACAATAATATCTATCGATTTTTCTTTTCTGCTTGAAGTTATGAAATATTATTTTCTAAATATCTCTCCTTTAACCTCTGTAATTTATGGAATTGGTAATAGTATGCGCAAGGCGTCAGTGAAGACTCAAAATGACCCGTATTGGTTTTTAGCTAAAAACAAAATTCCACTTTCTGTAAAAATAAAACATGACCGTTAAACCATGTCAAATACACATTTTAGACTTTCCAAAACACGTTAAAACAGGATATTTTGCAGTTTTTAAAGTCATGTAAATGGGACAATTTCCAAATTTCCAAAGCGAGTAAATAGAACTTTCTACACTTTCCAAAAACGTGTAAAAGAATTCTTTTTGTGTATTTTTAAAACGTGTAAATGAAACATTTTGCCCTTTTCAAAAACATGTAAATGAATTATTTTGTACTTTACAAAAACGCGTAAATAAAACATTTTGCACTTTACAAAAACTTGTAAATGGGACATTTTGCTCTTTACAAAAACACGTAAATGAAACATTTTACACGTTTCAAAAACACGTAAATAAAACATTTCTCACTTTTCAAAAACATGCCAATACGCCGCATATGTACTTCGTTATAAATATCTTGAATTAATTTGTATTTCTTTTTTGTTACATATAGCGTGGCAGCCACGAACAGTCCTGTAATATTTATTGGTACAGGGGAGCACATCGATGACTTGGAAGCCTTTAAAACGAAGCCGTTCATCAGTAAATTGCTGGGGATGGGTGACATCGAAGGGTTGATTGACAAGGTGAATGATCTCCAGCTCGGAGACAATGAAGAATTACTCGAGAAAATTAAACATGGGCATTTCTCCCTTCGTGACATGTACGAGCAGTTCCAAAATATTATGAAGATGGGTCCATTTTCCCAAATCATGGGCATGATCCCGGGTTTCAGTCAAGATTTCCTCGGGAAGGGAAGTGAGCAGGAGTCCATTGCGAGATTGAAGAGACTCATGACTATTATGGACAGTATGAATGACGCAGGTCAGAGAAATTAGAATTTCAGTGGCAACTTGCCTAAGTTTTATTTGGACTTCGGCCCATTTAAAAACAATGTTTCCTTTTTTTGCTCGTAGAACTGGACAATCGGGACGGTGCTAAATTATTCTCGAAGCAAATCGGGAGAATTACCCGGATAGCTCAGGGGGCTGGTGTGACGGAGAAAGAGGTCAAGGACCTTTTGGCCCAGTACACAAAGTTTGCTGCGGTCGTGAAGAAAATGGGTGGGATCAAGGGTCTCTTCAAAGGTGGGGACATGGCCAAGAATGTCAATCCAACACAAATGGCTAAGCTAAATCAACAAATGGCAAAAATGGTCGATCCAAGAGTCCTTCAACAGATGGGTAAACTAAATTACATACGTAATCAGGGCCGGGCGAAGGAATCAAGGAATTGCTTTTGGGCAGCAATTTGTTTCCATACACAAAAACCGCCTTTTTACTTTTATTGATGGTTTTCTTTTAGTAAAGCAAAATGTTGTGTTTACATGTTTTAAAGAAGTGAAAAATGTTCGTTGTACTTGATTCAAAAAATTGAAAAATGTTTTATTTAAATGTTTTTGAAAAGTGCAAAATGTTCTATTTCAATGTTTTTAAATGTACACCAATTTTTATTTGGTATGTTTTTAAAAATTCAAAATATATTTTTTTTGCGTATTCTTGTAAAACTTAAAAATGTTGTATTTACGTGTTTTAGAAAAGTGCAAAATGTTTTATTAACACGTTTTGAGAAAAGTGGAAAATGTTTTATTACCATGTTTTTAAAATGTACAAACATTTTTATTTTGCAAATTTTTGAAAACTGCAAGATTTTCCATTTACATGTTTCTTAAAAATTCAGGCAGCGGGGGCTGCCTGCGCTAACGGCATTACCCAGCCCTGTACTCCACAATTATCACAATTTAAAAAAAAAATCTATCCACCTCCCAAATAAATGACCTGACCTCACCTGACTTTTTTTTATAATTGCGTAATATTTTTATTTCCAGGTGGAATGCCCGGTCTCCAAACGATCATGCGACAGTTCCAGCAGAGTGGTCAAGGCCTTGGGAATCTGTTCGGTGGTGGAGGGCCTGGCGGCGGCGGTGGTGGACCGGGTGGGAGTGGGAGGGGTGCGAAGCATTGATGAAAAGATGAGGAATTTAAAACACTGCTTCCAAATCGTGTCACTATAAATGCTGCATAAATCATGGGTCAGTAATCAATGTCGAATAGTTAAGTTGTTATCATTTTTACGAAGAAAAAAAATTATAAAACTTGCATGTGTAATAAAAATGAATTTATAGGACGAACTATTGAGTTGCGTTTACTACGTTTACGGCTACGGTTAAGGTAATAGTGTTTGTTAATGGCTTAGTGGTTTAGCATTTAGATTAATACACTTTTAAGCGACAACTTCTCTATAAGCGTCATAAATATATAATGTGCAATGTTTGTAAGTTTATAATGAGAAAATTATACCTATATACTTAGGAACGAATTACTGCTTAAAAAAATCATGTTTATTTTATGCGTTTCCAATTCTGCTGATGTATCCCCAAGTTGCCATTCCTTCGATTTAGACCTTAAATCTTAATGAATTTCTATGCTAATTATATGGAAGGACTAAAAAATTGGAATAAAATTTTAGTGCATAAAAATTAAACGGAAATGGTTCAAACAGGAACAGGAGCAGAAGTGTAATTTAAATTTTTATTGTAGCTCTATAAATAGTTCATTTTTATCAGTCTATAGTCCGTAGGTAGTGCATAACAATCCAGGCAAATTTCCTTTTTTATTAATTTGTATTGCTAACATGGTATTTTATTAAATTATTATTGCAAGAAAAGCCGACCCCCGCCGTCCACAAATCCAACGACAACGACGTCCCAAGTTTTACATGGGGGTTCAGATTAACTACATTCTATTCTGTCCAATATTTAACATTTCTACAGTCTACTACCGCTGCATTAATTATTATTAGGGATCGTCCATAAATGACGTCATCGACAAATTACTACTTTCAGGACATCAGCTTAACCATTGCCTAAAGTTTAGGTTAGATTAGGTTAGGTTAGTTGGCTCAATTGGCTTTCTTTAACATAGGATGTCATCAGTAGCCAAATACGATGACGTCATTGTGGACGATCCCTTACCCATATTATTAATTGCTAGTGGATGTGCCAATGTCTAATTTTATAGTCTAGTACTCGTACCAGTGCTCCTTACATTTTTCTTACAGAAAATACATAGGGCAAGAAACAAGAACAAAATAAAAAGCTTAAGAATTTCAAAAAAATAAATTCATTACATTCAACTTCCTAAATTAACCCTATAATAAATAATGACCATTTCTTCATAGAATTATTGCGTACAAATATATACAAATTACTAGCAAACCAAAATGAACTAAAACTACATTGGGACTTCACTACAAGAAAAAACCCCCTGTAATTCAAAGTAATTTAATTATTGTCAATTGGCAACTTTAAACAAAATACAAAAACTAACAACTTGACTCCATTTAAGGAATGATTTGTACCAATGTACCAATACAAAAAATCTTACAATCCACATAAAGATAAAATCCCATTAAAAATAATTATATGCCAATTGCACATTTCCTACATGTACTAATATACTAAACCTTAATAGTTGTACCATGCCTGTGAAAATTACCGTTATGTACTTTTAAACTTTTAATAGACAGTTACTTATCGTGGGTGAAGAACCAAAATGACCCATATCCATTTCTAGCCAAAAACAATATCCACTATCTACAAAAATATTGAAATATATTTTCAAATACATGCTAATAAAACTTTTTCCACTTTTCAAAAACATGAAAATACAACATTTTGCACTTTTCAAAACCATGCAAATAAAACATTTTGCACTTTTCAAAACATTAAAATAAAACTTGTTACGCTTCTTAAAAACTCTTAAATTAACATTTTACGCATCTTTCTTATTTCCTTATTTCATATTTTTATGACATAGCACATTTTGATTTTACCTTAAATTAGGTATGGGTCATTTTCGTTCTTCACACACGATATATGAAAAAAATAGTATACTATTAAAATTTAAAAATTACTTAATAGTTCATTCATAAGTCATACATCTCTAGTACTTTAAAAAGTAAAAAATAAAAAACTGTTTCATATTTCGAAAAATTCATACTTTTAGAAAAATATGTATAAATAAAATGTCCTTTATACAAAACAATCTAAATTACTGAATCGGGTCCGGATCTATTTTAATGTCCAAAACCGAAACCGGAACCGAAACGGGAACCGAGATAGAACCAGAATGGACAGTTTCTGTATGGCGCTCCAGTGAAGCCTGGTCTGGTCCAGCAAACTCACAATTTAAAACTTGGCATTTTTTAAATTCGTACAAATTAGAATGGACCCTCGCCACGTGGAGTTTCAGTATGCAATTGGAAGAAAATACCCGGGCACAGGTACCACAAGAAAATGATGGTCTGCTCACCTTGTGAAATTTTTTGTGGGATGACAGAGATAATTTTGTGGGATAAGTTTTCTTGCAGATGCCACATACAAATCCAATGCAAATTGGTTCTATTTCATCCATTTGATACGGAGCAGTTTTCACTGTAAGGATTTCTTCAACTTCGGTTTTGCTTTTCTTTCGCATGGTTTTCTTTCTGTCTTTTTGGATACCCGGGTTTTTTCGGATCGGGAAAATCCCTGCACCGATTTTGACGACACTATGTTTTGAGCGACGTCGGTGGCGGGCACAGTTATCAGCAGTGTAGAATTTTTTTCCACAGCCAGGCACAGGACATTCATAGGGCCTCAATTCATTGTGCACATTTTGATGGTCCAAATATTTTGTGTAGCTAGAGATCGGCCTCCCACATTTTTCACAGCGGTAGCGATGTTTTAGCCCTGTGGATTATTACAGAAAATCTTAACATTTCTCAAGCAGAATGCAAAGTGTTACTAACTTTAAGTGATCGCCCGTAAACGACTTCAAAAATTGCAAAAAAAAGTTACCCTCATGGAATCTCTTGACATGCTCCTCCAGCTGAGCACCAAACTCAAACCGACTTGTACAGGAAGCCCAAGTGCAGGGATAGCGAAATATAAGCTCATTTGGTGTGTCATCTACTGGCACTGGTTCGACTGCTACGAGATTTCTTACTTTTCGGCTTCGATTGAATTCGAAAACGACCCGAGGTCTTGAATTTTTTCTAATTCCACGTCCAATCCTGAGGATGATACCCGGTCCGGGTATTTTAGTTTCGGGGATCTCACTTATCTCGTTCTTAATTTGTACTGGTACTGGTACTGATTGTGCTCCAGCCTCAGACATGGATTTCAATGGGGATGGAGATGGCACTGGAACTGGAACTGGAGGGTGGTTGGACTCTGGGACTAAGAAAGGCATTTCGCCGTAGTTTTCTAATTCGCTAGAAATTGTGTCCAGTTCGAGTGGCTGAATCGCGATCAGTTTTGGCATGATGACTGTTTCACTCCAATTTTCGTTCTCATCCACTTTTGCTGCGTGGATCATCACTTTTTTTCTCCGCTTTACCAGCCTTTTGCTTCCGCTCCCACTCCGCATCCTTCTTTTCTGTCTGGAACGAGCCGGAGCCGGAACCGGAACCGGAGCCGGAGCCGGAGCCGGAACCGAAACCGGAGCCGGAGCCGGAGCCAGAGGAGCGGCCACTTTTTCCACCGGTACCGGTTGCACTGTTTCCAAGGGAACGGGAACGGGAACGGGGCCGGGAACGGGAATTTCTTCGGGTTTCTTGCTAGTAATCGGTTCCATATCCATAATCTGTCCATTTCGTTTTCGGCGTTGCCGTTTTTGTATTGTTGGGATCGCCGTGTTTTTTCGGCGTTTAATGCATTTAGGTGGAGGCAGTTCGAACGAAACAGATTTTTGTTTTGATTTAATTTTAGGAATTTCTGGAATTATTGTAATTTTGAGTGTTTGCTCCTTTAATTTGCATGGTTTCTGAATCGTACGGCCACTTCGTGTCCGTTTTTGGAGGATGAGATCGTGAGGAGCAGAAGGTGGAGGTGGAGGTGGAGCAGGATCTGTTTTTGGAGCCTGGATAATTGTCATTCTGTCCAGCACTACAAACATTT
>JAQFZE010004281.1:0-11455 GCA_034695245.1 Dicyrtomina saundersi
TTTTTTCAGACGTCATTTACAGACGATGCTAATAAACAAGTGATATTTTTTGAGAGGTCATTTACGGAAGATCCCAGTAAACATATAATATTTTTTGGGACGTCATTTACGGACGATTTCAGTAAACATATGATATTTTTAGGGACGGCTTTTACGGACGATCCCAGTAAACATGATATTTATAGAGACGGCATTTACGGGCGATCTCAATAAATATATGACACTTTTTGGGACGTCATTTACGGACGATCTTAATAAACATGTGAAATTTTTTAGGACGTCGTTTACGGACGATCCCAATAAAAATGTAAAATTTTTTGGGACGTCGTTTACGGACGATTCCAATAAACATATGATATTTTTTGGGACGTCATTTACGGACGATTCCAATAAACATATGATATTTTTTGGGACGTCATTTACGGTCGATCCCAATAAACATATGATATTTTTTGTGACGTCATTTGTAGACGATCCCAATAAAGGAGTGATATTTTTTGTGACGGAATTTGTGGACCACCCTAATAAAGAAGTGATATTTTTTGTGACGTCATTTGTGGACCATCCTGATTACTTCCCCTTCTTTCCCACTCAAACTGGTTTGTTAAAGCTGGTAACAATACAGTAAGATTCACTTGGTTTTGTACTTTAGTGGCGGGCTAATTTGAAGAAACGAAGTTTCACCTGCCGTTTCTGTAAATACCTATATAAGCTTATGCTAAAATTAGCTGGTTTTTCTTTGTATCCTTTTAATGCGTTTTGACATGGGTCCCTTCAACTGTTAATTGTAAGAAATTGGTTGGCCCGATCAACTTCAAAAACAATAGGGCACTTTTCCCTCGCTTTTTTGGACGTTAGAAAGTTTTTCCAGGATATTCGCTTTAAAACTGTGACCTGTAGCGCATAAAGAACAGACGGACAGACAGACAGAAAGACAGACGGACATGACCATTCCTATAGATGCTTAAGCTCAGCATCTAAAAAGCAAGTGAAATTCGTAATGGCATGACGAAAGACACGTCCGTACAAAATTCATTGACTTTAGATTCAGTGGACGATGATATAGGTTCACTTGATTTATCTTTTATGTGCAACTCATCGAGCTTACAAAAATTTGTCAGTGGATGATATAAATATTAGTGTCTTAGCTCATGATGGAAGCGAAGAAAGTTATTTCCCAACTTCCAGTTGGACTCAGCTAGAATCAACGCCTATGTCCGTATTTCCTGTTGTTATACCAAAAAGTAATACTTTTTAAGCTAATACAACTGCTAAAAGTAAAACTTCTATTAATATTTTAGCGGTTGCAAAACCTGTTTGACATGCACCAGTTACAATTTACAACAATGCATCGTTATTATGCAACGAATTTTCTAATCAAGACAACATTGAGATGCCAACTCAAGACAGAAGTCCAGTTGAAAATGTTGACGTCGAATCTAAGGAAATTAGTGATCTGGATAACAGCATGGAAACTAGTTTTGACGCATCACGAGGTCGAGTTTCTATTTCCTCATCTTTACTAGATTTTAGGTCACTTTCAGAATCTAAAACTACTAACATGTGTACGAACACTGAAAACATTTCGTAGATACCTGCCACAAACCACTGCGACAGTACTGTTACAGTTGAAAATACTGCTACTGTGAACAACAATCTTAAACAGCTTGACCCTTCGGGTCTGAATTCAAATAAGAAGGATATTAATACTGTTGATTTAGACTCGCAGAGCTGGCTCGTGCACAACACGGCAACCCCAAAAATTTATACAATAAGCATACACTTATTTTGAACATCACAGTATTTATTAAGAAATAAAGGTTGATGTTTAGTTCATGAAGAATATTGAGCAATTATGTGCAAAACTATACACAGCAAACGTTTGTGTACGTACATCATTTTTAATACAAAAACTCTTGTGGTTTCTTGTTCCCTAGGTTTGCTAGCAGGATTTATTAAAACCGGAAAAAACTACTTACACAATCACAATTTATTCGAACTAGTGTTACAACTGCGATGGAACTTGTGTTCGTAACACAATTTCAGTCTCATTAAAACTATCAGTCGTCAATAATGGGATTGTGAATCTTGAAAATGCAAATAAATCAACAACAGATTTAATCTAAAACTCTGGTATAGCAACAAATAGGATAAATGAATCTAGTGCAAGCACATCTAGTACCAAAGAACAGTATCTAGCAGCATTACTATCTGGATCTCTTAATGAAGATTGCGTTACAACAATTTTACTGTTGCAACCATGCCTAAACTCAATACTGAAATCACCAACATTTACACAATATCTAGCACGTGCACGTTTGAAGAAAAATAAAACGAAAACTAGAAAATCATCTAAACTGTCAAATAAATCTTTATTGAATGAGTCTGCAGCAAGGTCGTTACCGCTGGCACTATTATTAGGTTTTGAACAAGAGGTAGTAGAAAATCTATATCAGTGTGATCAAGCAGCTGATAATGTTGACCAAAATGTAACTTATGTTGTTAATGAAGCTAGTGTTCATAAAAATAAAAATAGTCAACAACTTAAGTCCATAGAATCTTTAGTGATTGATTTGGATTATCATGAAACTGTAGCACAAACAGTTTTGAACCCAGTGACAGAGACTGCTAATACTAGCGTCAGCGTAATCTTGCAGATAAAAAAATTAAAAACTACTTTGTCCCGCAAATGTGGAATCAAACGCCCTAAGAAGCAACTCAAGGTTGAAACAAAACCAGCAAAATTTCTAAATGATTGTGTAGCAACTGTTGAAGATCCTAAATTAAAGAAAACTGTTGAGACTCAAGAAAATGAGACATCTTCTCGCCTGAACAAACTTTGAAGTCGGAAACCTGTTTCTGGAAACCTGAGTTCTAAATTCCCTGCTAGGTCACCCCAGGTCGTGTTCTCCCGTTCCAAAACGCCGAAACAAACGTGTGGAATTAACAAAAACAGAAACGGAAACAGCTAAGATAAAGAAACCAATACCTCCAATAGTCTTTTCAGAGTATTTAAAGCTGTTTTAAAAGAGCTACGACAACGACCTTGAAAGGATGGGTAAGTTTTATATTACGTGTTTTTGTTTTTGTTCTACTAACACAAATAAATGGCATGGAGCATTTACTTGGTGTATAGAGTATACACATTAAAAACTTAAATAATTGTGTATAGTAATTTTGAATGGTTTAACCTTTTAGTATACAGTTGCAAAAAATGTAGCTTCCATACATTTGGGAGTGTGACCTGCGATCAAAAGCTCAAGAGTCGCTTTTAAAAGCACAACCTACCTTCACAGTTTAAGTGTTGTTTTTGCCCTAAGGAGTTCAGTGCAGTATCCAGTACAACTCGACACACAAATAGCAGTAGAAGAAATCCGAATGTCATAAGAAAACCCGCAACAGTTCATGCCTATGCAGTAAAAAATAAAACAAAAACATCCAGGGTTAATCAAAATTCAATTAACGCATGTAAGTCTTTTAACATAAAAATGAACACAATAACAGAAAGACGATGTAAACTTTATACTTTATAGTGCACTACTGATCACTAAAATAAATAAAGATTAAGTTAAAGTAAGTTTTTTTTACTTGTCAAATATATATAATTTTAATTTTCAAATAATATGTAACGTATAAGTGAATAACAATGACGTTATGTTTCATTATATCATAAATAATAATTTTTTTTTCGACTGTCATATTTGGTTTTTGATGTGAGTTTACTGTTAACTTGTTATTTTAATTAATTAGCATATTTATTTAAATGTTGTTCTGTAACAACTTTAATGACGTTGTAAAAATTCAGTTACCTTTTATACTTTTATTATATTTAAAATATTTAAATAAAATTGTAAGTCGTATTTAGACTTCTTTGAGCTTCTTTGGGGTTCCTTATATACTGAATACTTAATACGATATAATATTTATTCCTTATACCATCTTACTTGTTACAATACTAAATACTATCTAAGTAATGTATGCTGTGGCTGTGTTACTACTACCTTTCTTTATGATTAATAATAATGTAAATTTAGTCCTAATAGTTAAAATCAAATTTTGAAATAAAAAACGTACATTCTGCATTTTGCAGACAGTTACAGTTTACGCAATACCTAATTGTCAAATATGGGTTTATTTAAACTGATTCATAGGTAATTATAAGTATAAAACTAATACCAAAGACCACCGTACATTTATTTCATTGTCACTATTGATTTTCTTCACGTAAAGTGATGTTTCAGGCATTAGTTTAGCAGTACCTAATTTATTTATATGACATCATAATCACTAGCTGTTATTAAAAATTCATTATTTTTTCATGTTAGCAGTTACAAATGCTAACGTTGTTAAATTAATAAATGTAGGAATTGGCAGTTTAAACTTTTGTCAGTGTACGTGTAGGTATGTTTTAGTTTTGAATCAACGTGAATTTCAAGGAAGTAAAATTTTATTTAATAAACTTTGAGATGTCATACGTTTATTTTGTTTATGAGTTGATCAATTCAAGAAGTAGTTTAATAAGCAATATTTCTGTTGCTTTGCCTATGAATCTTGTGCAACATGGTCTCTCATTCTGCGAACTGCAGTGACGCTTGATATGATACTGTAGTTGCACAAGCTGCATCGATATCCTAAATTAAAGATAAAGTTGACAAAAACACGTAACAATTAGTACAAATCCTGAATTTATTTATTTTGATCTGCAAAATAACTAATTTTAATATTTAAATTGCACAGTTAGTCCCACTTTATTTGTAAGAAATAAGCGTATAGTTGTCAGTTGTAAAAGTAAAGCGTACATATTTAGTTGGCAACTATTTCATTCAGATAGTAAAGTTGACGATGTCTGGGATTTCTGCAGCCAGGGGTACTACTTCTAGTTCTCGTTCTTGGACTAACGCGTGGAATGGCCCAGTTATCTAGGATCATGACTTGATTGCTTTTAAGTAAGTTAAAAGACACGCTAGGATGCACAACTTCGAAGAAAGTGTGTTCCAACTTCCTACTGTGTCGAATGTTTCTATCCCTTCCAAAAATGTTGTACTTCAGAATCTTGAAGTATTTCTCCAACTGGTTTGTTCGTTGAAGTATCAATAAGTTCCTTAAAATTAAAATTAGGAAATCTAAATGTTTAAAAAACAATATTTAAAGCACAAAAAATCTGTATTACATTTTATTTAACATGTTTCATGAAATATTTTTGTGCTACTCTAGCAGTTAGTTATTAGTTGATTAAGTTTAATATTAAATTTAATATTTTTAGTTGAGGACTCACTTACGCATCATTACAATTAAGACTAGAGAGCTCTAATTTACGTTATCAAATCTAAATTTTGAACAATAATGATTAGTTTTTAATTATAAAACATACCACTAATCAATAGAGCGACCAAAACTGGAACAAGCAGATGCTGATGATAGCTGATTGTCAATTAAGTTTATTTTATTTATAATAAGGGGTCGTTCAAGTATTACGTAACGCAGTCAGGGGTAGTGGGTAGGTCAATGTCAGCCATTTTTTTCTTTGCTTTAACATGTCGTTACGTAACGTTTTGGGGTAGTGGGTGGGTCATAATTTCACCTTTTTGCGTTACGTAATACTTGAACTGCCCCTAATATTAGTATGTATCCAAATGTAACCTTTCAAATTAACTTCTTTACTAATAAAGTTAGTTTGCAATCAAAAAGGTAGATTTTATTGCAGTAACAGAAAAACCAAAATCAGGTATTCAAAATTGTTAAATATTCTTGCAATGTGCTGTTGAATATGCATATATATGCGTATGCATGCCGCTTAGAGCTCAATGTAAAATTAAACAAAACTCAAAAATTTTGAGGTGTTGCAACCAATATGTCATTTGCACGTTTTCGTGACATTACAATTGCGCTTAAGTAAAATAAAAAATAGTGCGTCATTTTTCTAGACCTAGCATCCTTTAAGCTGTATGAACACGAAGTAATACTTGCAAGGCCCCAAATAACTATAAGCTTATATTTGCTATGCCATCAACCTATAAGCTGACTTGCAGTGTAAAGTCACGTGCACCAAAGTTATTTGGCACCCAGTTTGGAATTTTAAGAATTTGGATTTACAGAATTTGACAGCACAGGTAGAAAGTTAGTTTGTTTTACCTTAAATTCCAAGTTAAACCTTAGTTTCAAAACTAGCTTTAAGTGGCAGTCTTTTACGTGTTTTTGAACTTTTATATTAATGGCTTATTGACGCAAATATTAAATAAGGTGAATTGTGGCTTTGGGATTTTTGGCTTTGTATTAAGTAACTTATTTGATGAAGTTGAGTTCCAACATATGAACTAAGTTAATTAAAGCCTGATAAAACAAGTGATCGTGTAAATACAACTCCTATGTGGTTGTAGTGGCCATCAACAATAGATCAGATCAATGTACAGTCGTCTCAGCTTCTTAAGCATAACATAACTCGCAAAGAAAAGCGTTTAACACTTAATGTTGTTACTATCAACGCTCAGGGACAACCAATTGTTGTTGATTTTGATCTCACAAGTCTGATAAATATCGCCAACAGCGACAATATTCGTGTTTCTGATGACTCTTCACATTCTGATCGAGTTACTGTTAACAGTAAGTCACCATAAATAATGAAAAATTCACATTTATGCACATAATACATCATTTATGCATAATTGCGTTATTTTATATTTAGAATTAACACAAATCGACTTAAATCGTATTCTTATAACTCTTTTAGTTTCTAGTTACGTTCTTAAGAAGTAAATTAGTGTTTTTCTACTAGTTGCAATATTTTTTGAAATTAAAACGGTTGCTTTGTTTAACAATTTCTATTTTTATGAATAAAAACAGTTTTGCTTTTAAAAAAAATTAGAAGAACACTAATTAAATTCTATGATTTAATCTTAATAACGTACACATATTTTGTAAAACCACTGTCGCCAAAATCACGGCTGTCATAACGTTTAATTAAAGATATTTAGTTTTTGTAGTGTGAAAACATGAACGCTTTCAATTCATGACACTGCAACTTTGTGCATAATATAAAATAATAAACTGTTAGCGTAGTTTGCAATAAACTAAATTTTGAGTGCAAATACGTTTTATTTAATTATTACTAATAAATGTTGTTCTTTTTTTATTTGTAGGACTGCTGCATGACATGATTATTACTGGAGAGCACAGTACACATATGATCGAAATCAATTTAATTCAACTATTTTGTTCTTCATGTCATAAAAAGTGTGAAGCTGCCTCTGGATCATCTAATAATGTTATCAACTAAGTGAAAATGGTAGAAGAAGATGAAAATACAGAGAATCGAGTTATCAGAGTTCCAATTGCAACTTCATCATTTACTGGAACGTCCGGACCTGCGGATTTGTGTTCTCCATTTCCTTTGACTGAACCAGCTCAAGGTGAACCAGCAATATCATTACCATCACTGGGTTTGCCAGCCAAAAAACAGGCTTTGTTTCTATACCGTAAGGCTAAAGCAGCAGCTAGGAAAGGTACCATAAATCAAAATGAAAATACGCAGGAGGTTGGGTTTACCGCAGAGCTACAACAAGCATCGCAACTCACGCTACCCACTGTTGAGGTCGATGCCGATGCACATGTTAACCGTATCAATACTGGATTACCAAAAGGTCACATTCATCCAAAACAACTAGAGGAACTTGAGATTGAAATGGTTGGCAGTAAAGTCTTTTTCCCAGATCAAAATCAAGATAGAACTTTGGATTCTTTATGGAATAAAGGTATTGTTGCCCTGGATTTAAGTTTTAATGCTCCAAGATCATTCCAGTGGGCGAGCAGTGCTAAAGCTACTTGTGTGAACGATACTTCCTCCTTTTTAGCAGGAAGTAGCTTTGGATTAGTTTCTGTTCCTACAAATTTATCTTCATTGTAATTCGGTAGTTTTGGTATACCTTATACTCAACGTGACCTTGAAAGGGAAAGAATTCAGCTGCTAAGATCAGCGTATATGGAAGTTATCGTTGTAACCGAAACAAACGACTGCGAAAACGCATCTTACAATGCATCAAGTCCAGATCCTACTCAGGCAGAAATAATTCGTAACTATCTAAACGGCCAAAATCATAACACCGAGGTAATCTTGTCTTCAACATTTCTACGTACACAAGTTGATTCATCAGAGCAAAAGCAAATATCGTTAATTGATAAAGATCACAATTCCGCACTCCAGCAAAATATTTTAACCCACACAAGATATCGGGTTCAGCTCACAATCTTGTTAGCCATAAAGATTCGGCTCAGTCAGAAAAAAGTTGCGACGTCAAAAATGAACCAACTCCCGTCAGTTTGCCTTCGACGGTTGTCACTGCACAAAACGACTCATCAAATCAATCGTCTTTAATTGATGATGCTCCAATGAATGCATTCCAGCAGCAAATTTGAATCCCACACAAACTTTAACCTTCTGTTACAGATTCAGATCATTTCAGCTATACATTTCAAACGCCAGTTGTTCTCCTTAAAAGACTTAATCCCACGAGTGTCATAAAACCACTCAAACCAGGTCAAAAGCAAAGTATGGGTAGCAGCTACAATAAATTAACTGCAACTGCACACAAATCTAAACTTCAGTTGTCACAAAAGGCTCAGTCAATGAAAACGAAGACCAAAAAACAAATTAAATCGTCAGCACTGGCTGTTGTTATACCAAAAATAAGGGAGCAACTACATACTAGTACCCGTCAAGGATCACAAAACAACTGTATGTTGGAGCAACAGCAAGCTCAAAAGAAAACAACTCGCAAAGTTTTTTTGTACATTAATGCTAACTGTGTCAATATTTATGTAGTATTTTTGTATAAAAATTGACATCCTTTTTAAAAGACAAAACTTTACGTTTTGCAAAATCGTGTATGCCGTTTTGTGAGTCAGAAGCAGTGTTATGTGTGATAACTAAATAACTTGCTACTAAAAACAAAAACTGCACTGTACTGTACTGTATACTATATTTTTACTGTAATCTGCAATCATGTTTTGAGTTTTCGTTTTTTCTACAAACGTGTATGACAACCCGTTAATCAACAGTACTGCTGTTAGCGGTTGTTTCTTTATTTTTTATTGTTTAATTGTTGTACAATTAGAACGTGAAATACAGAAATGGCGGTTGGGCTCATATACGTCTAAGATAACTTTGTGCTTTTACATGGTTTATCAAAAGTGGAAATTCTTTTTTGATACTAAAAAGTTGTATGTTTTGTCAGGCCTTTTTTAGTTATGTGTTTCTTGTGCTGACATACGTCATGGTATTTTACTTACATGTATACCATAACAATAATTTTAACATTTTATTTGGCACTTTGTTTAGAGTTAACTTGCAAGATTTGCAAAGCTGGAATGCCAAACATGGTAACTGAATCGCGCAAGTTTAATGAGCATTTAAAGCTTCATAAACGACCAGATCAGTTTTATTGCAGCATCTGCAAAAAGTAGTATCAAGATACGTCAAGTCTGGTGCGACACTAAAATCAAAACCACACAAAACTATTTGAGAAATTTGATGCAAATCATCTTACCAAGACCAAGCGCCGAGAAACGAATCAATATGATCAAAATTAAAAGATAAAAAAACAAAAGGGTCATTTCATATTGCTGAAAATTCGTCGAATAAACAATAACTCTTTTTAAATGGATTTTTGTACTCTTTTAGTACTTCAAAATTAAGAAATTTAATCCTATTCGTCGTAACTTAGTTACACAAATAAAAATCTATTTTTTTCAATTTAAGGCAGTAAAATGTGTATACAGTATTTAAATATACAGTATGTAAAATATATTTACACTGAAAATCAATGTAAAAACAATGAATTAATATAATTGTTATCTTGACGGTTTTAGAACAAACTTATTAGTTTGGTTTCAAAATATATTGCAGATTTAAAATTTTATACTTAAGACTTTCGTAGTTTATTAACTTAACTACTTAGTTAACGTATTTTTTCTATAGTTCTGTGTTACAACAATTTGTAAAACATCATCTCATAAATATTTCAGTAGTCAGTATAACCTTACCTTACGTATTATGAAATTATGAATTAGGAATACAAATGAATTAGAAGGTATATAGTATATATAAGTGATTTAATTACTCACTTTAATTTTAGTAAGGTATTAAATAGTATTATTACTTCTACGTCTTCTACTGATATGTAAGCATAGACTTAAAACGTTCCATTTGATTTATGATAAATGTGACATCAAAAGGATTGGGCCTTGACTTTTTGACACTGTCAGTTGACTTTTGACTTTGACATTAAATTTTGATTTAACTTACGTTGATTTTAAAAGTAGCATTTAGACAGTCCTTTTACCTTTAAAAATATGTAGAATTAAACTATTTAACTTTTAACTGACTATTATCTTAGTCAAGAGATTTGTAGTAACCATTTTGGTACAAAACAAAAGTAAAATAAAAAGCTACATAAATATAAATCGCTACTAATTACTAATTACTGATAAATTCTGATCTTTGAATTTTTGTATACTTCGTAGGTGTAAACAACGGACATAGACGAACAATGAATTTGAAATCCAAAAACCCACAGTGATTAGTATTTTTAGCAGTAATGTAAATGGCGTTAATTTTATTGATTATTGTATCAAGAATCCCAAAAATCGACGAATTGTCGATATGATGATAGTGATAGTGTTTGTAGTTTTGTAGTCTTGTCTTGTTGTCGTTGTCTTGTACTTATTTTTGTAACGTTGATGTAAGTAGTTATGCTTATGCGTAATAGTTGTAACTTAGCTTATAACAGATGACATGGACACTGGACACACCTGAGAGGTTTCTATCATCAAGTAAATTCTTTGTATGCCTTTTAATATTTTACTTTAAAATTTATTGTTCTATGTACTGCAAATTTTAAAAAATGAATTATATATGATATAACCTTTGTGTTTAGATATGCAATGCAATATTTAATAAAATAAAGCTATACAAAATAATAAAGTGTTAAATTTGAAGTCGCATTTATTATTTTAATATAAATGTTGAAAAAGTATTGTTGTTAAAAAGCAAACAATTTTTACAAAAGCAGTAGGTAGTAAGAATACTGAATACTGATATCAAACTATTAAACTCGTAAAGACCCAATAGACAGGCGCTTTTATACATAATTAATTGGGTCACATTGATATTAAAAGTTTGATAATATTAAATATTGAACTATATTATATAAGTTGAAACCTTATTTAAATTACAAAGGGATAAAATTAAAGTTTAATGAGTAAAAAGTAAAATTAAGAAAATACTAAAACTTGAATACGTAAAATGGATGTAACACAAAGCGTGGTTGTGGCACCCATCACACCATAAAATTACATTTAAAATATTAAAAATCATACATCGAACAAATCATCTACTTAAGTTACTTAACGACGTATTCAATACTTTGACGACTATTATTACAATATTAAAAATTTAAATTAA
>JAQFZE010004282.1:0-11454 GCA_034695245.1 Dicyrtomina saundersi
CCTAATTTCAACCCGCTACAAAGCCAAATTCCACTGCATCCAAAGTCCGCTCCAGCCGTTCGCCGACTATGCCACAAGACCACTCAAGCGTTTCACCCACAATGTGCACAGTCATCATTACATGAAAACTTTAATTTGACAGTAATCCGATTCAAACCAACATAATGATTTGCCCCTGATTACATTATTTCGATGGCGATTGTTGCTGCAAAAAGTAATAAAACTGCACTTTGTCGTGCGCTTTGAATAGAAAGTAAAATCTAATTATTAAATTATAAGATTATTAATAGTATGTTTAAAATAATTTATTAAATAAATACTTACAATGCTGCTGCACCAAATAAAATAAAATTATTATAGGTAATTTACAATTAGTACAAATTCTAAGCTTTAAGTGCACGCTTAAACTTATTATAGCAAACCACAATATGACCTTATGTCAGTATTCTTGTCGATAGCAATCAATTATACAATTATGGTGTCGCTTGAAGTAATTAGTTACTTTCAAGTTCTCGTTTGCAGTGGAGGCGATTTTTCAGCTTTTCGCTTGTGTGTTGCCTACGCCCCTAAAGGTGTATTGAGGTCATTCTGCGTCGTGGTCCTTAATAACTATAATGTACATTTCAATGGGCCTGAAAGACTCAAATGTGTCTTTTGAATTAATTTTCTGCGTTGAAGAATATCTACACAATTCACACTTAAACTTCTGTTTGAGGATGCACTTCTTGTCACTTAGCTTTGAATTGGATTTGCAAATTAGTCGATGCCGTTTTCGCTCTAAATAACATAACTGGAACGCACAGCCTCGCAAAACTAACACAGGAAGTTGTATGGAGACTTTTTGGTATGCGCTCTTACGTGACTGCACAGATAATTCTGTTTTAAACAGGCAAAATGAACATGGGAATAGTTGATGGCCTACATGACTCACCATGTGCCTTTTAAAACTCTTTTTCTCTGTTGACGCGTATTTACACAATTCGCATTTAAAATTCTTTTGATTTAGCAACTACTTTTTGTCACTTTGCTTTGGGTTTAATTTGCAAATTAGTTGATGCCGTTTTCGCTCTGAATTACCTGAAAGCTTCTTCTTGCAAAACTCACATGCACTCGCAGTTTCCTTTGTGTGTCTTTGGATATGCTGATAGAGATGTTCTTTTGTGAAAAACATTTTTTTGCACAATTCGCAACCAAAGTTTTTGACTCTATTTGGATTGTGTCTTCTTTTCAAGTGACCCTTTAAGACCATCGATGAAGTTCCAGCATAGTCACACTTGTCGCACCGAAATAGTTTTTCCTTCGTGTGACATCTTATGTGCACAGTAAGCTCAGCTTTAGTTAACACCTTTTTACAACACAATTTGCACTGAAAACGCTTTTGGCTCTCAACCCAAAGAGAATCGTTTCTCTTGGGATTTTGATTACAAGTGATTTCATGGCGTTTCTTATTTTGGTTTGTTGTAAATTCTTTTTTGCAAAATTGACACGGAAATGGTTTTTCTTTCGTGTGAACTGACAAATGAACGTGCAATGCTGAAACTTTGAAGAATAACTTGCTGCAGAGTTGACACGTGTAATTTCGTGTTCTACTTTCCAGATTTATGTTGTGCTTTGAATTTGTATGACCCCCAAGATCACTTTTGTGGTTTGTTTCGTAGCTGCATTTGTCACATTTAAATCGCTTATGAGCCGAGTGTGTCAAAAAATGCTGCTGTAATGTGTATTTCACTGAACTTGAATATGAGCACAAGTGACACTTGAAAAGTGGTCTTCGTTTTGCACAGCTTACGCCATATGTTGTGTCTGCAACTACGTCGCCAAATACATCAGAAGGAGGTGAAGCAATCCATGGATTTGTTTGTGGTGATCAAGTATTCATGTTTGTTCGTAATTTTAAAAGCTTGATATTTACTTCTTTATAAATTTGAAATGTACGTAAGATTTTCTGGTCTTTCTGGTCATGGTCTAACAAAAATCTGACATTCTTCATGGTGAAATCCTTTAATAGTAATAAACAAATAATTAATTGTATATTTGAGGTTTTTGGAGAATTTTGTGAGAATTTATCATAAATCGTTAGATTTCAATGTGACGTGATTTCATGAAATTTCTAGCGTGAGGTAAATTCTGGTAAATACACAAATTTGTCAGTCTTAAATGTGTTTAATTAGTAAAGTACAGTGGAATTCAATTTTTAGTTCCACAGTGCTGATGAATATTGTCGCTCATCACCCAACCGACTACTAACTCTGCTTTTAGTACACTATAAATGTTTTAATGGTTTATGTTTGTCACTTTTTCATATAATCTAATAGAAAGGAATTACAAACATAAATCTCTAATTAAACTTGTCAATAGAAATACAGCCTCCATCGCTTGTGACCTTTTTCTGTTCAGAGAATTTTGTTTTTCTTTTAGTTGTACTTCACTTGAGCCACTTGTTGACTATCAACTTTTGCTCAACTAAATTGTATACAAAATAGAAGGTACCCGACACAGGCATTTGTATACACATGGAGTGCAACAGAGTAAAAGACGAGAGCGAGCGAAAAGACTTTGTGTGCTCTTGGCTTCGTTCTTTTGGTCTCCCCTCTCCGTGTGTGTAATACGACACCGAACACATGTGTAGAGATCTTCTCGCCACAGACATGAGAAAACGTCGAGAAAACGAAACTCTTTGCGTGGCACGGGGGACACACTACATACAGTAGTATGTATAATTACATGTAGTGCTAAAGCATGTGAGTCCCGTGTACGGCAGGAGCCCATATATCTAGGCACATATGACAGCTACATAGAAAGACTGTCTTTCTATTTTTTAGTCAGTATCAACATTGAATGACTCATGAATTCGAATGACATGAGTCAACTAAAGGATGTGTGTCCATATGGCCCAATCGTTTACAGACCCGAACGACTCCTTTACGGACCCGAACGACAAATGTTCCAGACATCTGCTCGCGGTGTCTTTGCAGAGCTAGATGGTTTTGTGGGAAACTTCTTCCTCACCCACGAACGTTTTTCTGCTGCACACCAACGTTGCACACACACCTATGATTATAACAGCAGTTCATACTAGTAGGATGCTTTAAAGTATTTCACGTGACAGAATCCCATTAAAATACGCTAAAAATAGAACTAAAATGGAAAAATGAGCAACATGAGCCAAAACAGGTGGCCAGAAAAACGTTCCCAGAACGAATCTATGTCCACCATGCTCATGCATATGTCTCCGGACGGGTATAAAAAGGGCCTGTGCCACACTAGCCCAGTAGTTGTTCCCGAGACGCCAAGCAGTGAAGACCTCAAGAAGACCAAGTGCAGTGCTTTTCTTTTTAAGTCTTGGTGCGTTAGTCAGTCTCATGGTCTTTAGATAGACAGCTATCTAAGTACGCAGTGAGTCTGATAGTCACGAACCGAAAAGACTAGTACAGTGGTCTCCTTTTCTCTGAGAAAAGTCTCTAGCTTTTGAGCAGAAGGGACTATCGAGAAAATCCTGTACCTATTTTATTTACCATAGTAACATCTTGGTCTCTTTGGCATGGTTAAAGCTGAGGGTACGAAGAGTTGTTATTATCTGAGTGTGAACCAAACCGCCAAAGACTTAGAAGATTTCTTAACATTTCGCCAAACACTAAGAAAAATGTCTAGTCTGTCAAAGACTTAGAATATTTTTCTTAACACTCACACACACACTGCTGCTCTCAGGAATTTACTCATAAACATCTTAATTAGTTACACATTATTTTTGTTTCACCCTAGTAAGGGACTGACTCGAATAGCCCCGAGTACAGCATTACCTACTGTTGTATTCCAAGATAACCAGAGAAGGAATGGTCAATCTTACGTTATTTAAATAGTATTAGTTAACTTTGGATCACCAAACAGTAAGTTAACGTAAATTAATATTAAATAAATATTAGATTAATATTGTGTTTATTGTGTGTTAATTAACCTATTAATGAATAAAGAGATCTGGCGCGTAAAGAACAGCTCACTAAAACAAACCTGTGTTATTTGAGTAACTTATTGAGTTCACCTCACCCCTTTACAGAGAGTGTCCTCACAGACCCTCTCTAACAATTATGCATAATAAACCTAACATAAATATTAGCAATATTTCTGGAAGGTCACACACTCGCAATCGTACAACAAATGAAAGTAATACCCATTTAAAGGTACGATTACGACCCTGTATGCGGTAATTGCCCATACAAATAACTTAATTTTATTTATTTTCTTAAAGACAGGCACAACTTGCGGCCCAGAAGGAGCCCACTGCCACTAGTTAGTAGAGCTAGGGCTTAGTACTACTAGTCAGTAGAGCCAGGCAATGAGTCTTGAGAAATTTAAAGAAATTTCAAATGTAGCGATTTCTAGCATGAGAGGGAGAGTCGAACCTATCAGTAGCTCTTCTGCCTATTTTTCAAGGCATGGGGCAAGTCAGACCCCGTTCAGATTTTTTCTCGATTTTTCCCACCAGAAGCACTCGTTCTCTATTCACAAACCATAGGTGACTATAGAGAGCACAGATACTAGTATCTGTGGCCCTGTCCGTACTAATTTAGTACACAGAGCCAACCAGGACTAGCCTACCAGAGCTGGTGATCGAATCGAGGACTGAGCGAGGATGTCTTCCGACTCCACGCTGCAGTCCTACGGTCTGAGTCTGGAAGTCGTCAAACTCCAAACTGCAGACCCTGAACCTCTCGACCAGTCGGGCAGGTTTGTCGCTCATATGTATTTTTAAACTACAAGCTTGACAAAATGAACAACCACAAATCTTACACTTGTGTTTCCTCGCGGATTTTTTTATAACTATTTTAGATTCTCGAGTCTTAGCGTTTTGAATAAAACCTCATTTTGATAATTTCGTTTAGAACGATGAGGGTATTTGGCGCGAATCACGGTATTATTTTTCGTCACATCGTCATGCGTCACCAAGTGAATCCTAATTTCCGGTTTTGTTCCGTAGAACTTACAGTTTTTGTGGATGCAAACAAAAGTCTTATTGCTGAAAGCAGAGGGTCTCACGCCGTCTAGCACAATTTGAATATGTTAGATTATCCCATAGATCTGCCGTTTTATTTTTTCGGTGCACATTTTTAAATGCTTATCATTTTTCAGGATGTTTTTTAAACTTTTTGGATTCACAGTTTTTCAGTTTATTTTTATTGGCTTAACGTAATTATGCCTCAATACCTACGCAGATGTCTGGGCATTGGTAGTTTTAGCATACAATTATACAATCTAATTTTGTAACCGTCAGTCCAACTTGCAGAGCTCATTATGGTGTAATTAAGTTATAAGTTGCACAAAAATGGCTTAAATTCTTTTGAAACTGCGTTTAGGGGGCGTGCAATAATGACGTTTACATTAGAAGGGGGGAGGGTCGAGGCCTATGTAATATCTCGTGTAAACTCTAACTTACGGACGGGGTGGGTCGGTCAAAATTTTGTCGTTTTGGTAAACGTCATTGTTGCACAACCATTTAAGAAAAAAGTGGTTCGCAGGGCAACTGCTCACAAAACTGTAATGAAATTTGTAGTTGGCTTGGAAATATGGGTTTCACATTTAAATTATTTAAAAGTCGAGGGTCTCAACATATGCCGCACATATTAATGGGATACGTGAAAGGAAGAGTGTATTTCTCATGACATCATTTGTAGATGGTTCCTGATCGGTAGCGTGTAATACAAAAGGTTCACAAAAGTGTATCGAGGTCTCACAGCAGCACTCAACCCTCAAACATTTTGTACCTTTTTCTGATTTTGGAGAACGTCTTTTTTCCTTTTATTCGCCCTTGACCAGAGTCCCACCGAATCAGCTGAATTTTAGTAGAAAGCAAGAAAGTGTGTACAGTCACAGTCCAGTTACACGAACGCAATCATTACCTGCTATACTGATCGTGAGTTTGGGTTTAGCTATGTACATGATTTGATTTGAGTAAAGAGGGTTTTTGAATAACAAGGGTCTTTATTGTTGACCTACTAAAGTTTGCATGAATGTATGGCCTGTTAACACACTTTTTCTCTGCATCTGTATCTCTACAGCATTCACAAAGTCTAGTTGTTGGGAGGGTTATAGATTTATTAATGTCTGTAACGCGTTACTGCAAGCAATGTATAAAGCAAATGATCGGTTTGTCCTTTTTCAAGTCATCTGCATTTCTGTGCTCATGATTTATGTAGCAAAGAGCCTTTAACGGTCGCTTGGCGGTGACACTGATCAGCCAAAACAAAGAAGTAAATTATTTTTTACACTTCCTCGTTCAGTACACCAAACTCGTATTAGGTCCCACTTTAACAATAAGTGACGAGAGTTGAACCTGTCTAGACAATAATAGTTCCAGGAATCCTACGGGACTTTAGGTACCTTTCAGTAAACAATTGCGTTAAAATCATAGGGCACACAATTAATGAGCCCCTATATATTTTTAGAGAGTTTTAAGTAAACTTATATCGACTCAAATAAATTAGAAGAATAACAGCATATTATAGAGACCAAGACAAAACTGATATTTTACGAACAGAGACGGCTGGAAAATATTTCTACAAACTTTTACTTGCGTAACAGAACGATTATGCAAATCGCAGTCCTGTGAAGTTGTTTTACTCCTTGAGTTAGGCAGTGTTGAGAGAATTCGAATTGTTTTAGTGTAATAAATAGGACGAATACAAAATATCAAAATTGAAATTATCAGTGAATAAATTACAAGTACTTATTCATAATTATATAATTAGGATATGTAATGAATTAATATTTAAAATACAGGGCACGTGCATATTTATTCCTATTACAATCATATTGCAATTGTGAAATACTGCAAACACTGAAATTTTTAAATTACAAAAACCAAATCCAAATCAATTTGTATATCCAAACTATAACACTTTAAATCGTAATGAGCACCACAAAAAAACTGTTGCAGACGCATGGAATCACTAAAAATATTAAAATCGTGTTAATGGACATTAGGTTCTGTGCTTCTATTGAAAACACGTTTGCTTGCGCCAATGAAAACTGCAAATTTTACGGCACAAAACAACGTCTGAAGATTCATATGCTAACCCATCACCATGCAAAACAATTCAATCCTAAGATGCCAGGTAAAGAAATATTATCGCGTGTTGAGCAAGAGCGTCAGATGGTGGATTTAACTCAAGGCGCAAAGACGTGTAGCTCAGAAACAGTTTTATCAAAATTCGTAAATAATTACAAATGCCAAATCTGTGGTTTTTCAACTCATACAGCGTCGCTGCTAAAAAGTCATATGAGTGTTCACTCAGAAGAAAGGCTATTCGAATGTACTCTATGCGATTACTCTGCAAGACGAAAAGATGTTTTAGCCAATCACATGAAAGTTCACAACGGTGTTAGACTACACAAGTGCAATTTATGTAAATACTCGTGTATATTTAGAGGAAATTTATCCACCCACATGCGTGCTCACACAGGAGAAAAACCATTTTCGTGCTCTATTTGCAACTACACAGCTACAACTAGTACTGCTATAACTGTGCACATGCGCATTCACACTAAACACAAACCATACACATGCTCACAGTGCGATTACAGATCAAAGCAAATTGGTCAATTAAGAGCACACGTTCGAGCTGTCCACGAGATTCGTCGGCGTCTCTTTAAGTGTTCACTTTGTCTAAGACGATTCTATAGTAAATCTCACTTAGAGTCCCACATCATGACTCACACTCAAGAAAAACCGTTTAACTGTGACTTCTGCAAACAAGCATTTTCCAGGAAAGATTCAAAACAAATGCATGAAAACATCTGCAAAGAACGTCCAGATGGGATACAAATTAAACAATTCAAGTGTCAATACTGTCACCATGGAACTTCAAGTAAACAGAACCATACAATCCACGAACGTCGTTGTAAGCAGCGTCCTGACGTGTTAATTAATAAACCGTTTAAATGTCAATTATATACATGTGCTTTTGCATACAAACGCAGCAAAGTATATCACGGAAAAAGTTTTCATAAGATTCGCAAATGAATTTAGAATTTAAATCATACAAATACAGTTTTACTTTCAAAACTAAACTTTATTTGTTTATGTCATCTAAACTACTTCTAGCCAAATTGTATAATCTTATACAGATAATTGATTTGTTATAGCTACAGTAAGTAGAAACATCATATTTAAACATGGTCATAGTCATAGTGTAACACTGAAAATAATGATTCAAGAATTTTCCATCGTTGTATAATTTATAGTAGCTCAAGGAAAAGGAAGGTTGAAAACAAGAGAAACAAAAATCCAAAAAGTAAAAAATATCAAAAATGCTGCAGGCTCCCTATGACTTTTGAAGAGACCAGAGGCAATTAAAGGATTTCTTTGTAACAATATTGAACGTGCAGGAACTTTCACAGCATTTATTTTGTACACAAGTTTCAATTTAGTTCAGTCATTGACGAAAATATTTTTTAGTCTCAGCCCCGAGAACAGAAATGAAATTCTTATTCTACTTTGCTGGACCTCCAAAGAATGTGAAACTGCAAGGGATAACGCTTCGTTAGTCAGTGTCACTACCTGTAGAAATAAAGTGAGTTCAAACAAATAGTTAACCCAATCAATTTCTGTTCATTATTCGTTTTTCCTGCAAATGTTCCTTTGATAGACTTCTCTCGCCTTGCTAAAACGCTCTTATTCAATTTATTTAGTTAATTTCTTGTTACAAGCTTCCTAATTTTAATTACATATAAGAATTGTTTTTACTGCATGCATAATTTACACTGCGTTTTCTTTGAAAGTCAGTGCTAAAATTAAGCAACTAAAAATGTTTTCGAGGTAGACGTTCAAATAATCAAGTAATTATTCCCAGCATCGTCTCTTTCGAACCTTTACATTACAATAAAAAGATGTGATGGTAGAATTCTTGGAAGGATAACATTGAAGCTTTGCTCCCTTCTTCCGCCTACCAGGTAGAAGGTCTGCCAACTATCCCATAGCATCAAGAATTTGACCTGCATTTATTTGGGGTGTAATATTATTATATATTAGGAAATCATGACTATGGGACAAAGGAAAAACTAAATGTACGAAAGAGACTGCTGGCTTTATTTTTGGCAATTCACAAACTCCTATAATAAAATTCGAACCATTTCTGAGCAGTTGTAATGTGTTAAATTCACTCTCTCACACGCTTACCTCCAACAACGCTTCACTGCTTTTTCATTTACCAAAACTCTATAGTAGAAAAACTTAATTGGTGTCAGATTTTAAAAAAAAGGACATAGATATGTTTTTGTTGCGTATTTCCAAATAATAAAATAAAGAATTTTACATTCAGAAAAACAATACTAAATAATTTACTTTAAAAGCGTATAGCGTAGCAAATTTTTTCTGTTTACTTTTTTCAGATTAACGTTGGGAAAATGAGCGGAGATCCTGCTTTGACTGACAGTGACAAAGAACTTTGTCGTACATTTAGAGTGAGGAGTGTAATAAAAATTACCCTGGTGAGATTAAAAATCTACGGCTACAAAAGTAAAAATCCAAATCTTCAAAGCGGATTTCTTCACTCATTTCAAGCCCACTTCAAAGTGAAACAAATAGTTTTGAGACGCACAAGAAATTATTCCGTTGCTCCAATGATCAGTGCAGTTTCACATTCAGGAGTGACTATTTCCTACAGATTCATATTCAGACGCACACTGGCGAACAACCATTCAAGTGTCCACATTGTGGTCACATATTAACTACAAAGTCTGGTCTGACGAAACACATTAACGTTCGTCACTTACAAATACCTCAACCAAAGAAGATTTTCTGTCAGCTCTGTTCAATACGATTCAGTCAAAAGCAGCAATTGATTTCACACATGTGGAGACACACAGGGGAGAAGCTATTCTTTTGCCAGTTTTGCAAACAAGGATTGGCAACTGGTCTTTCTAAACAAAGACACGAGCTGACGCGTGCCAGTTCATTCAGAGGTCGACTGGAACTGACAACTACTGGAGCGATCCAAATGAAAGTAATACAATCAAGTGTAATGAGTGCAGTTACTTGACAAAAAATAAAGGAGATTTTAAAAGACACATCATGCATCACACGCTTACGACATCTTATAAGTGTAAAATTTGTAAAGGCACAAACTGTTCTCATAAGAGACGCATATAAACCAGTTATGGTGGGAAAAAATACAAATGTCCTCATTGCGACTTTAAAGCAGCTTCTGAGATTTATCTACCAGCCCACATTCTAAGCAAACACAATAAGGATTGCCGAGAGAAAAAATTTAAATGTGAATTATGCCCAAAATCCTTTTATACACTCAAACTTTTGAAAATTCACCTGGTCGTACACACTGAAGAGAGAGCTCACTCGTGTCAATTTTGTGGGAATGGGTTTAAGTGGAGATCTGGAAAAAGAGTTCATGAACGATTTTGTGCTTCTAATCCGAACCACTTAAGAAACTACAGAACGTTCAAGTGCACATTGTGCGACTATGCTTTTACCCCGACAATACATTTGAAAAATCACATGAGGACACTTACAGGAGAGAAGCTGCACCCATGCACACTCTGCAACTATCCGTGCACAACAAAAGAAATTCTATACACCCACATGCGAACACACACTGGTGAAAAACCGTTCAAATGCAGCAAATGTGAATTTCGATGTGCCAATTCGTCGAATCTAGTTGTTCATATAAGAACCCACCCCGGCGTCAAGCCGCATAAATGTACTTACTGTAACAGCGCGTGTTATTCTACTAGCGATCTTAGACGACATGTACAAGCTCGTCACACTGCAGCTCCATCGAAAAAGTAGGATAACCTATTGTTAAAATTTAAGAAAATATAATTAGCTACACTTCAAGCGGTTTTTCTATGTCCGGACAAGACTTAAATTTTTACTGTATTTCTTACTGTTTTAAATGTTTTTTGCTGCAAATTGCATTATTGACTAGTTTTAACGTATATTCTTGACTAGGCTAAATGTTTTTGAATACTACAATATCCATGAATTTCTGAATGAATTAGGTTAGTTACTTTTATTTAAAATCATAACAATAATGAAAATGGTAGTTTAATTTGTTTACAGAAATATTGCATCACACTTTATTTGTAAAATTTTACGTTATATATTATATAAAGCAGCATTTTGTTACACTTCATACAAAACGCAAACTAACATATTCAAAATTTTAATGTTTGTAATGATTCTGTCTGCGTGATACTTGCAATCTAATTCATAAATTGCTGTATTGAAAATTTAGAGGAGCGTTTATAGTGTGTGTTGTCACAAGAATTGCGTGTATGGGTACAATTGCTTTCAGAGACTATTTTAAGCCTTAACAACTAGGTGACATAATTTCTAAAAGGGCATCTTTTTAATTTTAAAAGGGCGTTTTTCATAATTTTGAAAGGCATAAATATGAAAGGTAAATTTAATTTAATTTGTTTGTTACCAAAACATTACTTGTA
>JAQFZE010004283.1:0-11454 GCA_034695245.1 Dicyrtomina saundersi
TTTGTAAAGTGTAAAATGTTCTATTTAGATGTTTTTGAAAAGTTTAAAATGATAAAATGTTCTATTTACATGTTTTTGAAAAGCTCAAAATGTTCTATTTACATGTTTTTGAAAAGTGTAAAATGTTTTATTTAAATGTTCTCAAGACATGATTCCATAGTTTTGTAGATAGTCGATATTGTTTTTAGCTACAAATGGATATGGGTCATTTTGGTTCTTCACAGATGATATATGATTTGCGTATGTACCGTGTTGAAAAAAGATACTGTTCCAGACAGTAATGAAAGCAGCTCTGTCCTGGAAGTGACACTTGAATCCCCAGAGATTGGTGAGCCATGTAAAAGCGACCACGAAAATTTGGACAACAACCACCTCTGGAATTATTTCTTGAGAAAATAAAACATGTTGCAGAAGCAAAATTGTCGCGTAAGAAGAATGAAGAAGGGCACAAACGAACAGGAATCTGCACACGTAAAATTTCCACAATGAACTTTGTTCAGACAACTTTCCAGTTTTTATGCAGATTTGAAATGGCTGGAAGCTAAGGTAGCAAATGAAATGTGTGTATTTAAAATTAGTTTGACTTTCAGCATGTGTCAACATTTGTATGCTTATATGTATTAATTGAAATATTTTTCAAGTTTGATTGACTGTATGGGCTCTCCAAAGTTTTTCAAAAGAACTGTTTTGTGAGATTAAGATGTTCACTTACACTGCGGAGTGGAACTCCCAGATAAGTACTGTTCGCGTCGAAATGCTAAGGACTGAGAAATAGTAATAATTGGCAATAGAACTGCTGTAAAAGTAAACTATAATGACTACTGTGAGACTCTGTCACTTAAATTTTTTTCTGTGTCGATTATTTTAATTGTGGGATCAATTAAAGCGATAAAAGTTTATGTAAGTGCTTCTTTATTAGTCTTCTAGAACTTGAATTATTTGCGTGGCTTTGATGCTTATATGTTCCCAATAATTGGCGTGCATATAGTCAGTCCTTAGGTTGTGCAATAACCGGAGCTATAGAGAGGTGACTGAAAAAGCTTACCCTAAGTTACGTCCATCAGTTTAGATGGTTTAACTATGTTTGCTATTTAATATCTTTCTTAAATAATCGCTGACTGTAATTACAGCAATGTCATCATTAGTAGAGCTCGCAAAATGGTCTTTAGGGAATTACGCAGCCAATTTAGTTAATTGTATTTACGTATGATAAGTTCAAACTACTTATTAGGATAAGTCCTTCAGGTTATTCTCAGTGGATGACAATGTAAATTTGTTTTAAGGTAATTGTCTTCTCCTAGAGTGATTAAATACATAGAAAAAAAGTAAACACTAATTAAGGCACTCGAGTAAAAAATATTTTCTCTGAAGGCTTATTACAGTAAACAAAAAAGCAGGGTTTGGAGCAATACCATGGAAGAAAAAATATTTACCCATGAATTAAAACCAATTCATTTAATTTGTTTGGATGTGTCTAAATTTTATCTAATTGTAAGAGATAATTGCTAAATACTGAAATTTGGAGACACTATAGTAAAGAAATTTGTGGGAATGTGTTAATTTCAATGTGACCAGGTCCCTTAGCAAAGTGGCAACATGATCTACAGTTTATCTCAAAACGTTTTGTAACTTGTCCTTAACCTTAACCGATTTTAGTGAATGAGGTGTCATGCAAATCTCCCAGAAATTGTATATTATTTAAATTTATTGTTTATTACAATAAAATGATAAACTTAGAATTCATGGCATGTTAGAATTTTCGGAAATAAATGGCCCACACTGTAATTACTTATCGTTAAGTGTGCATAACATTCAATTTCATCTTGCTTCACAGAAATAAATTCTTTAAAACGATTAGATGCATGGAAGATTGCCGGGAATGTTCCCAGAAAGAATGATTTATTTCTTCCTGCCAACTTTGCCAATTTTTTTATTTGAGTAATCCTGCTGTTATTTTTATTTTCTAATCGTGAATGTTGCACATACCCACTTTAATATAGTAAAATTTAAATCCTGGAATTATTTTTAATATTCCTGAATATAATAATTATCAAGCACGACTGATTATTCAATATTATTCAATGCATCTAATTATTACAAAAATAAATATTAAAATAATTAATAAATTGTTAATATACAGCGCCAAGTTTTTGTCCATATAAATTATGTACATCATAATAGTTTAAAGTTAAAGTGATAAGTCTCAATGGGTTTAGTACATGCAAATAAAATTGCATACTACACACATATTATTTGCTCAGACATTATCATTATCTGAATAATATACCTATGCTGTTATCAGTATAACTACTATACATAGTGTTTCCTGTTTTCCTCAAATTCCTACGTAAATTAGCCGAGAGAGAATTGGAAATTGGACTTTTGACTTTGTATCACTACGTGTACTAAACGGAGAAGCGAATACTGCCGAAATTGAATACGTTTATATCTATTATGCATAAGCAATAGGTATAATGCATTATATAGGGCAGTAAGGACACATGAACTTATGACGTGAAATAAATTTACAAGATAAGGTAACAAAAGTTAGTTTCGTTTTTATGATGAATTGATTCCTCTGATACGTAATGATGCGGTCTATGCAGGTCATTATTAAATGCATCTATAGTTTAGTTTATAAATATACATATAAATATATAATATATATGTATAACTTGTGCTGGCGTAATAAACGTGGTATTTTGATAAATCGTGTATTAGTTGATTTCCGATTTTGATATTTATAGACTTATTACATTTTACATTTCATGCTACTGGTCTTTTTTAGTACCTATGTAATATTATATAATTGCCAGTGTATGGACTCAAAAGGACACATAACTAGTTTTAGCTAAAAACAAAATGCACTATCTAGAAAACCAAATTAATTATCATGATCCCATAAATGGAACATTTTGCATATTTTATGAACTTGTAAATAAAGTATTTTGTACTTTTCATAAAACTTGCAAATATAATATTTTGAAATTTTCTAAAACATGTAAAGAGAAAATTTTGCACTTTTCAAGTAACATGTTAACACAAAAATGTGTAGTTTTCAAAAAACATAATAATAAAGTATTTTGCAATTTTCAATAAACGTGCAATTAGTATATTTTGCACCTTCAAAAACATGCAATTCAAATATTTTGAACTTTTCAAAAACATGCAAATAGAGCATCTTGCGCTTTTCAAAAGCCGGTATAATAATTACTATTTTTCACATGTATCCCATTTCTTGTATTTGTTTGGCTTAGCTCATTCTAATTCTAGTTTAAATTGGAATGTTTTGATTCTTCACTCACGAAATCATGAAGTTTGGTAATTTAACCTGAGGCTGTACATACAAACATGAAAAAATTAGTTTAAAAATCGTGCAGGCGGCCGCTCTTAAGTTTCTTAAGTTACAACGTTATAGTTAAGTTTACATAATAGCACCTTAAACAAAAAATCCACAAAAATATTGAAATAACTATTTATTCTTGATGTATAATTACTAAATGTTCTGCATATTATATATATATCACATCATCGACTTTCCAAGAAGACGCTTACGCTATGTAACTTTAATAACTACTATTACTATGCTCTGAATTGTGGCAATGTGTCACACTGTCGCAGTCACGCGGTCACTATTTGAGTTGCAAACAGGCATATCTACACAGTTAGTCACAACAAATGAGCACTAAAATTACCTACGTGGTTACGTAGTGTGGTAAAGAGCATGGGCTTAAAGGACTTTGGCATATGCATCATGTTTTCAGATAATGAAAAACTGAACATTGCTTACCCAAGTCAAGTATCAGCACATGCTGAGCAGGAGCAAACTTGCACTCGTCCTTGTAATGTAAGGGGATGGCCCATAAATGATGTCATCCGACTTATCACTCTTGTGTATGACCTCCCCTACTCCATGGCATCACTCTAACATTATGCAAATGGGCATATTACGCATAGCATGTTATCAACTCCAGACTACAGTCCATCTGAACATACCCACAACGCAATTAATGGACGATCCCTACGTACTTTTAGTTGTGCAATATAATAAATATGTACGTCAATTTGCCTCTGATGCTTAATTGCATCAATTGTAATTTCTATACTAGTACACAAATGGTTACATAGTGTCACTTCCCACTACATGCAATATCAGTTGCCGCCGTCGCCAGTAGCCAGTCGGTGCCGGTGTCAATTTGCCAATTCCATATATGTAAATCCAACTTATATCCCGCTACATAATATATGTAAGCATTTCTTGTTATCTTAGGGAGCGTGCATAAATTATGTGGTATATTTTGTGAGGGATTGTAAGGGTTCAAAGTTTCAACCTACCAATCCTTTTACACAGGCAAACGTGCCAGAAAAGGAGTGGGAGGGAGTTGAGTTTCAAATTTTCGACTTTTGCACTGTGTAATTTATGCACGTTCCCTAGTTATGATAAATTGATACAATCACATTTTTCTATTTTGTTTTACATACATTTAAACGACAAAGTTCCTTCGTAGAACGATTTTGATTTTATGCATCGAAATGACGTTTGTATTACATAGCCATTATAGCATATGATAAATACGAATACGAATAATAAAATTACATTCGGATACATAATCCACAGTCCCGACAATTTTCAGTTCTAGCATGGTAAGTTTCACTAATCCCACACTACGTTCCTCCATGTGCACTGTGCACACTTGCACACATTAAATAACGGAGAGCCTTTTGAAAAGTGAGCCAATTAAATTACTAAATCTCGCAGTGCCCCATTCCCCTTTTTTCCCGTTACTTTACACAATTTACAACGAAATATAACTATGAATTCAAAATTAACATCCGCCAATTCTAAAAGAAGCAAAGAGTGGTGGGGGTGGTGGGGCGAATTAAAATCAGAAATATCACTGTTCCACGTTTGGGTGGGTGCTTTGACTATTGCTGTGTTTGCATTTTCCATTGCAATAATAACCACTTTCGTGATTGGATTATCTTCAAAAAAAGAACCCCAAAATCCCCTCCCACATATTCAAATATTGAATATAAAAAGTGGGGAAATTATTGTGCCTAACATCCCTGTACTACTGCATTACCCAAGTAAAATCAACAGAGAGATTGAAATGCAATCAGATCGGCTGGAATTTTTAGAGTCAGAAGCTGTGATAGTTTACATAGAAAATGAACCACCGGACGCCGCCTGCTCAAAAAATTCCCTACAACTCCCCCCGCCAACTTCCTACGACCAAGAAAATGTCCCCCCAGGTGATGACTGGATACTTCTTGTAGATGACTTACTAAATTGTGGTCTCAAACGGAAAATTCTAAATACTCAGTTTGCTGGTTATTCTGAAATAATTATTTTCACGAGTTCAAGTTGGAGCCCGAGTCGAGCATCTCAATTTCAAGGTAATATCATTGCCATTGAAAAGTACTGGCGGGAAAATTTGAGTCAAATTCCATTTCTGATTGACGTAACTTTCATCTCTGAAGCGGATGGATTTTACATTAAGAATGAATTTGCATATCCCCGACATTTTGGATACAGTGTTAAGGTGGTTCCGGAATTGAGAGAACGGATACGGCGGCGGTCCCGGTCAGAAAAAAACGGTTTTGAAAATGTTGCTTCTGTTCTTCTTGTGGTAGCGCTGCTGCCGTTGGTTTTGTTGATTATTAAAGCAAACTTGGTGTTTGGTCCGAGTTGGAATTTATTGTGTGAGTATCTTATGTTAGACATTCTAGCAGAAGTTGCAGGAATAAGTGCTGGCAGTCACAGCAACGAAATACAACTGGTAGGAGAATCCAAACCGGTACCGGAACCGGAACCGGAAGAACCACCAAGGCCAGGTTTGACCTACCTACATAAATTTTACATTAAGTTAATTTAATTAAGTCATTAATTGGGGGTGTGAGTTAAAGTAATTATTTGAAAATACTCCTCATGTAACTGTACAGCGGTACGTTATACCAGCAAGAAAGCACGCTCAGTGATCGAGGCTGCAAGGAGGGAGAATGAAATCTTGGACCTCAGTACTTTCCTATCACACCAATATCCACTTGAACGGACTCAAGACCGGCTTGTGATAACTAACCGCTCAAACTTTGAAACTAATCGATATCTAGAAATTTATAGACGTGGGCATCTTCCTACCACAGATGCGAAACGGAAGTTAAAAGTGCATTTTCTTAATGAACAGGGTAACAAAAAATTCAAAAAAATCATAAAAGAGAGTTTTTTTTGTGGCTCAACATTTATGTATGTATTCATGTATTTAGTATTTCTGTTTTCTACTTTAAAGGACTAGACTATGGTGCACCCAGCAAAGAATATTTGTGCATGCTTCGAACTGCCCTACAAAACGGAGTGCCAAGAGGAAAAGCTATTTTTGGTGGAAATCCTAACCACCTTATTTTCATGTGGGATGAGGAGCTACTAGAAAATGAAATGTATTTTGCTGCTGGACATGCTGTTTGTGAAATTGCTTATGGAGCTGGAATTAATTATGCACTGGCTGGTCTATCACCCTCCCTGATTGAGCAAATACTGAGAAGTGGGACGGACAGAAGGAACCCCGTTTCTGTCCACAGGGACGATTTGTGTGATGAAGATGTTCTCTACGCTTTCGACAATGTGAGTATAATTTTATTCTTGTAGAGAGAAGAACGACTTGACCTACAGAGTAAACATAACAATAGAGCAATCACGATTGACAAGGAGTTATCCCCCATAATCTGAGTGATGCTATTTCAATGGGACACACTGTATAAATATATTGCTTGATTGTTAGCTCACCAAAATAATCCAAGACGAAGAAGTTCCACAGGAAGAAATCAAGAAATTAATGCCGACACTCAAGGAATACGGTGTTTGCCCCTATGGTATTTTGTTTAACAAAAAAGATGCCGAGTCAAAACGAGATCTACTCTGTCAAAAGTTTCTAGTGGAATTTCGACTTCCGGAATTGAGACAGTTCACCGAGGGTCTTGATGCAGGTGGCCTCCTTGATTATTTGCACTTGTTCCCATTAGCACTGTCTACCGTCTTTCCCCGAATCGAAAACACGAAGATTGAGATGGACGTGTTGAGGTGTAAAATCCAAATTGTGGTTGGAGAAGGACTGAGTCCATTTGTTCTCATTAATGTGCATCGGTACCTGGATGAAATCGCGGATGGTGAGTTAATAAGCTTATTAAGCCCTGAAATTAACCAGTTTATATCTATTAATTCATTAATTAATTAATTATCAGTTTATATAAATTATTAGCTTATAAACATGTACATGTGTAAGTAATTTGTTTATGAATTTGTTGTGTTTACAGACCAAAAGAAAATAAAGCACATTTTATTGCAGTGGACAGGAAGTGAGGATGTGCCTGTTGGAATGCTAAGAGTCCAGGAGTCACATCAATACGAGCTATTTTTTGGAGCCTGTGACTGCATCTTGTACACGCGCCTTGGCCTTAACTATGACATATTTAAAATTCTTGTAGAGGAGAGTCAAATTTACAATCATATGTAGTCCTTTTACGAGTCTAGCATTTACACATAGTCTGTATGGAATTTACCACGTATTTATGATTAATGAAATAAAATTTTTAAGAGAATGCATGCAGAGAATCAATAAACGTGTGCCTAATACGTATTCTACATACCACAATCACATATCGTCTGTGAAGAACTAAAATGACCCATATCCATTTCTAGTCAAAAACAATATCCACTATCTACAAAAATATGCAAATATATTTTGAAAACATGCAAATAAAACATTTTACACTTTTCAAAAAATTTGTAAATAAAACATTTTACACTTTTCAAAAAGCATGTAAATAGAACACACTTTTTTAAAACCTGTTAATAGAACATTTTGCAGTGTTTAAATACATGCAATAAAAACATTTAACACTCTTCAAATACATGCAAAGAGAACATTTTACGTTTCTCAAAAACTCTTGAATTAACATTTTACGCATCTTTTATGACATAGCTCATTTTGATTCTAGCTAAAATTGGATATGGGCCATTTTGGTTTTTCACACACGATGACACGATATGTATTATCCCCTATGTCCTATGTTATTATTTATAAAGGTATTACTAAATTACGTTATTCAAAAGTGCTATTATATCGAAAAATGAATTACTATAGTTTAGCTACAAAAAAAATTTTAAACTTAAAACTTTTCAATTTTTAACTTTTCTACTTAAGCTTGTTCAAAACTCTCTTAAGGACATTCATTTTAAAGCAGATTTAATTTATCACAAGATTATCTTAATAATTCAATCATTTTCAGTCCGTATAAAAATACTATAGGAAATTACCATTTTGTAGAGTTAGTATATCAATTAAAATATCATTCTTATAGTACAGTACATTGAAGTCAAAATTCTGATCGGAAGTAGCTGTATTTTTTGTTATGGTAAAGCACCGTATTTCCCCTAATAGTTTACGCCACCAGGCTGTCATTCATACTATCTTCCCTCCAATGTAACAGTAGATAGAAATAAATGGCATAATCTATAAGTTAGATCCATTTGGGAAGTAGTATGGAAAATTCTGTCAGTATTAGTACAATACTTAAAGGAAATGTTGCTGACAAGTCTCATAGTTCCAGTGATAATCCCAAGACCCCAACATTTCACGAACATAAAAAGACTGACGACCAGCAGATTGCAAAATTTGCCCCTTGGCTGGAAGAGATGAAGTCAATGAAGTCATCGAAATATGAAAACGGAGACCAACACTATTAACACAATAACTATTTCAGTATCAGATATTTTAATTTCCAAAGCTCCATCCTGGTGTACTTAATATAGAAAGGAAGAAATTCAACTGCGCCCTTTTGAGTCAGCACGAGTTTAAGTGTAGATTACACTGAATTCACCATCATCTTTTTAGTTGTGTCGTTGGTGAGATATCGTCTGTGAAGAACCAAAATGACCTAAATCTAATTTAAGCTAGAATCAAAATGAGCTATGTCAAAAAAACAAAATGAGAAACATGCTTAAAATGTTAACCAAGAGTTTTTTTAAAAGCGTAAAATGTTCCATTTACATTATTTTGAAAAATGTAAAATGTTCTTCTTAAATTTGTTCAAAACATATTTCAATATTTGTCTGGATAGTGGATATTGCTTTTAGCTAAAAATGGATATGGGTCATTTTGGTTCTTTACACACGATATGTTTTTAAAAATATTGTCGATTTAAAATAAAATTCTGTAACATCATTTATATTATTGCAGTGACTACGACTACGACTATATATAACACACCACCCGCTTGAAACTTGCCTTGCTATACTCATATTGTAGCTCAATGCTCAATGTATTAATTATTTATGATTTATGACATCAACTGTTTCACATGTTTAATTACAGATTTTTGGATCGATTGCGACATTATAATCTGCTATAATACTTTTATACTTACTAAAGAAAATGGAATGGAATCTGAAGATTTAAAAGAGAAAATGACGATAGAATTTATTACGGGACTTACGCAGCTTTTATTCTGCTTGTATGCAGTGTTCAGGAAAAGTGTAAAAAAGAAATTTTCTGGATAATTCTTGCGATTTTTGAATTAAATCTGTTTGTATTTTTTATAATTAGAGAATTTAGTTGTAAATATCGATGACAGTTTATATTTGGATCTGATTTTCCACAGCCACTCATGTCAATTGTCATCGCTCACATGTTTTTTGGCTGTATGAATCTGATCATTACTGGAAGTATACTGATGCGTAAATGCCGTAAATGTCGGCAGCTATCCTTCCGCCGGTTCGGGTTTTGGTTCTGTGGGTTTCAAAATTTTGAAAATGCCCTCATATTATGTGGTCATTTTCTTATTTGGATTAGATGGGGCCTTCTGTATTATGGGCACTGTTTACTTTTTCCTTCAAATATTTGACTGTGATTGTAGTCACAAGCTTATTCTATATTATATCACCTGTGAAGAACCAAAATTACCCATATCCAACTTAAGCCAGAATCAAAATCATAGCTATGTCATAAAAACAAAATGAGAAACATGCGTCAAATGTAAATTAGGAGTTTTTAAAAAATGTAAAATGTTCTATTTACATATTTTTGAAAAGTGCCAAATGGTCTATTTACATATTTAAAAAAAATGCAAAATGGTCTAATTACATATTTTTTAAAAAAGCAAAATGTTCTAATTCCATGCTTTCGAAAAGGTGTAAAATGTCATATTTACATGTTTTTGAAAAGCGCTAAATGTTCCATTTACATAGTTTGGAAAACTGTTAAATCTACTATTTAGATACTCTTTAGACATATTTGAATATTTATGTAGATAGTTGATATTGTTTTTAGCTAAAAATGGAGCTGGGTCATTTTGGTTCTTCACAGACGAAATAACTTTCCCCTAAAGACCCATAGAACCAATCTCTATAGAGAAATGGGATAAGCAACTTCTGAAATATCGTACAATTTAAATTAGTAAATTAATAAAAAATGAATTTATTCTCATACGAATATTCGCCTTTAAATTTTAGCCGTAATTTATTTTCATTAATTTATTTAAATTACAAGTAAGTACATGCAAAAAGATTTTGCAATAATTTATTTCTTTGGTCGCTTAACATTCTCCTTGTAGTATTGGTAGTAGTCAGCACCTTGATTAACATTCCCCACATTTCCTGGAGGAATGTAAAGACCGACGGCAGCAGTGCGACCAGAAGCTGACTTGATCCCCACAGCCTAATTTCATAGTCTTGTTCCAGACCATTTGAGTGAAGTGTCCATTCATTTTATTCTTAGTCTGAGCTGGTTTTTCGTAGGTGTAGTCTTTCTTTTCATTGTACCACATTTCCATATGGCTGTTTTAATGGCAAATTCTGGAGTTTCATTTTGCTGGGCGAGATAAATGTTTGTGCCTTTTTTGAGTGTTTTTGCACATTTGTGATCCATGGTGTTCCGCTGAGCGTAGTCCAGAGCACATTACTCTGCACTTGAGCTCATCTATATCAAAGGCCACACAAATGCAAAACTGCATATTTATTTAATCAATACATATAAAAGAATGTCCTAATGTACATTCTAATGTACAAATTAATTATTTTCTTTGAGTAACTTAAATGTTGAACGTTATGTAATAATTATCTATGTTTTTATACACCGCCATCCAGAATTACAGACTGTGTATGTAACTGTCGGAACCTATTGTGCTCAGCTAAGGCGGTTTTCTTGTAGTCTGCAAAAACAATAAATTACCACTACACAAATTATACTCATGCGCTTATTGTAACAACGAATCTTAAATGTTAATGCAATTTGTATAAACCGTATATCTTCTAACACTACGCGGGGTCTCTATTAGAAAGCGGGTCTCTAATATAACACAAGGGTCTATATTACTATATACTTACTAGTAGATATAAGACTTGGCTAATCAACTCAGTTTTAAACCGGTTTACCAGAAACCCACCCACCCAGGTCCAGACCC
>JAQFZE010004284.1:0-11453 GCA_034695245.1 Dicyrtomina saundersi
TATAAGACCAGAAGCAAAACAACCTGAACAAAACAACAACAGATTTTACAGCTTCTCGCTTCAGCTGAAGAGTGGAGTTATGTTTCTATACTTCGTAAACTTCGTATTCCTGTGCTGTGACTGCTGTGTATTATACCCAACTGAATGACTTGATGACGCGGGCTTGCGGGACACGTGACCAATAATATTTGGAATTTAACAACAATAACAACATTCTTATTTCCATCATGTAAGTACTTACTTATGTCTGCAAGTAATTTAAAGTTCTACCAGAAGGACTAAATACCCGAAATGAAAGTATCCTAAAGGATGAGCCTGACAGGAAAAAAAGAACATACGCCAGAGGCTGCTGCAATTATTAATGATCATAGTATAGTTTTTATTAAACTTAATAGAACTAAAACGAAACAGACGTTTTCAATAGATTTTAGTTTTATTTACACGGAATCGCACAATTAAATAAATTCTTTTCCATACTCATACAGACACCCATTAGACTTATTATTACTCCTTAAATTTTAATAATCAGCCTTTGAGTAAGTAAGTAGATAACTTACATTATCTGTCTGTGCTTTGTAATAATAGTAACTGTAATAATGATTATGGTTTTTACTTTTTTAATTAATTGGAATTTTTAATACCAAGGCAGGAGTTCCATAATTAATTCGTAATAAATTATACACAATACAATATAATATTTCAATTTACTTAAACGAGAAGACTTTTATCAGTAAATAAATAATTATCTACATTGCATAACATGGATTTTAATTGATAATCATTCTATTGATGTAATAACAATGCATAATACCATTTCGTGTATTATTAAACTTTGACGATTTTAAGATTAACAGTAATTAAATAATTATGTACACCAGGACAATAAAAATTCTTACGGACTAAATATAAAGGGAATTTAAATACGCATGTAATAAACCTACTTAAATTAATTGTAGTTTAAATATGTAGTAATTATTGTATGAACATTTTGTTGAGAAATGTAGAGGAAAACTAGCACATTATCTACTATGATTTTTATATACTAAGTATATTAAATACCGTATTGTAAGTTTAGTACTACGTACTACGTAACATTTATTTGAATAGTTATTATCTACAAACCTGCACACGTGATATTATAACTACTTCAAAAATGCTCGTCCTAAGCTTTCTCACTTATGACAAGCCTAGTAGTGATTCGTGACCACTAGCTACTTTATACATTTTATCAAACACAATTATGTAATCATTGTTCAAATACAGCACTGAGCTTCCATACTAGTTAAAAGGGAAGAGCGAAAAAAAAAGAATGGAAACCCATAGCACTTACACACGACAGATATAAGTTGGAAATACTAATTTATATCTGAACAATATTGAATTAAAATACCACTCCTTCGTACGTCATTCCACCTGTCAAGTTTTAATATATTATGTTCCATTTTGTCTACTTTATAGGGCAACAATATTATATTTACTACAAAGGAGGCGTTAATCCACCACTTCCTGAACCCTGGTAACGACTTTCCCATGAGCTTTTTGGCTGATGAAATGGCTGTCTTGGCATATTTGATGATTGCTGGGACTGTTGTTGGAGAGCAGCTGCAGCTTGAGCAGCCGCCGCGGCTGCTGCCATATTCATAAAATCTGGTGGTAAAAATGCATTTGGGGGTAGATTTGGGAGGAAGGCAGCAGCAGCTGCTGGATTGCCCGCTGCTGCTGCGGCTGCCTGCATAAATTGGGCAAAGGCCGGCGAAATTTCATTTTGAGTAAAAAATTGCTGCTGAGAAGGAAGTAATGAAGATTGCTGCTGTGTTGGGGATTGTTGACCAGGTGGCCCTTGTCTATTTGGAGTATCTCTACAATAAAAAAAATTCAAATTATTAATTCTAAATAGACAATTGAGCAAAAAATCTTGGATACGGTAGTAATAATTAAGATTTATACATAAATAAATAATAACAAAACAAAGATTAGACTTACATGAGACTGGAACTCTTCCGCATTCTAGGATCCGAGAAATCACTTGCAGTAGGGATGCCAACTGGAGATGATCCTCCCATCATAGAACTACAAGGTGGTGGACTTGCGGGCCCACTTGGTAAGTTCAGACTACTATTATTAACACTTGGACCAGAGCCTGTGGAATTCGAACTACTTCTTCCTCCTAATCGAGGATCATTCAAGATCTGGCTGGATTGCATGGATCCTCTTACATTTGAGTAATCAATTTTTTTAACTCCGGCAACTTTCACAACTCTCCAAGCTATCCCAGGATGTGTATTAATTCCAGCAAGAATTTCAGTGGCAGCGATCTCTGGTAATTTCTTGAATCCAATGGAATTATCTTTGGATCTTAAATCGATGTCTTGGAAGCTGTCCACAGGGCGTAAAGGTGGAAGACGGAAGTCGGTATCCCCGAATGGCGTAGATCGGAAATCAACATCTTTTAATGAACTAGATGACTGTCCAGAACTGGGGATTGGTGATGATTTACTATGCTGAACGTTTTTACTAGCAGAACTACTACCCGTATTTCCATTACCACCCCCTGAATTACTGTTAGCAGATTGACGTATGGCATTAAGAACTGATTTAAAGTCTGGGCTCGATTTTTTATTATCTCCTCGTTCTTTCTGATCTTCATCCTCTGAGCTGTACCAGTCATCTTCCAAGGGTGGACCGTCCTGATCGTCATCGTTCATCTCCTGATCCTTTTTCATTTGCATGCTTTGAACCCTCAAAAATAATTCCTGTTGCATTTTGGGTAAGTGATCTAATGATGGAGGGGGTGCTGAGGGACTTGGAGCCACAGGGGGAGGTGAGGGAGACTCATTAGTACGGCTACTTGTCGTGGATTGTGTGGGAGTTACAGAAGCGGCGGTATTTGTTACTAAAGGCATCATTAACTGTGGAGGTAACATCATTTGGGACTGCGACATGTTCTGTAACTGTTGTTGAATGGCAGCTGTGGCTTGTTGTACTTGCTGTTGAGATGGCCCATTCGGTCCTGAGGGTTGTAATAATTGCAAACTTTGGAGAAATTGAGGATCAGTAAAGAGAGGATTAATAGGTAGTTGCGAACTCTGCTGTTGACCTAATGTATTGTTAGGAGCATTTAAATTAGCAAGGACGTTGGCAAGTGCAGGGTTATTTAGCATGTGAGACTGCAAAAGGCCTTGTTGGATGAGATTAGGTTGCTGCTGTTGCTGAGACTGTGAAGGGGACTGTGAATTTTGTGACTGATCAATTGCATCTTTGTAAAAGCCAGCAATGCCAGCTTCCTCCATCAATTCATGCAACTTTTCTTGATCATCTCTCGTTGGCTGCTCCCACCGAGTTCTCCTTTGATTTCGGGAGTTGTCAGGGCCAGGTCCGGGAGGTCCTGATGGTCCATGACCACCATGACCGTGATTATGTCCATGTCCGTGACCGTGCCGACCGTGACCGTGGGACTGAGAATCCTGCTGCGATTGATGGTGATGATGTTGCCGATGCATTGGAGCTTGATCCATAGCAGCAGCGGCAGCCTGCTGTTGTTGTTTCTGTTGCTCCATCATAATTCGGGCTTCCATTTTATTGATTAAGTTGAGAGCTCCATTCCGATTTAATCGCGGGAAATCTCCAAGGATTTCTTTCGGCGCTGTTTCAATGTGCTAAAAATTCCAAATCAAAACCAAAAATATTGTCAATACATTTGAAAATAAAATAATGTATAATGAATTAATTAACATTACACAATACAGAACTGAATATAAGGAAATAAAAGTTAACTTAATTTCTGGATTGAGTGCTTTTGAAAAGTTGTATAATCTACCTTTAAAAGAACAGCCTTGGTTTGCTCATTTAATGGCTCATGACTAAATTTACATTTCTCAGCTAATTTACAAACAAGTCCGGTATGATAGAATTTACACGGGAAATCATTGTGGAGATACAAACATTTCTCTTTCTTCGCACAGCATTCCATCATCCAAAATTTACACAATTCCATTTTCCTGGGTGGGACTGCATCATGTGAAAAATTACAATCATCTGATGATTTTTGACATTTCCCTTGCATAAAATATGAACATATCATATCATTTTTGGGAGGTTTGGATTCCTCCTTACGTGGCGGTCCGGCCCCTGGGCGTCGCGCAGTCCCTGAGCCAGCTCGTTCTTCCCTCCGACGGCTGTTTTACAAAAGTAATTAAAAGAATTAAAACATTGCTTAGGAGAAAAATCAGAAATTAAAATCAATGTAACTGTAGCCAGATGTATATACTGTCATTTAATGCAACAATATTAATAAGAATAAAATAATACGACATACCGATGGTCACGTGGTCCTCTCCTATCAAACTCTTCTATCTCCTCAAATTCAGACCTCGGTCCAAACACATCGCTATTGTCTGGAAATGATGGTTTCACTGGACTTGCTCCACGAATGTATAAAAATTCATTGTCATCCCCAATGGATCCAATATCCTCTTCCCTCTTCCGTTTAGTTTTACTACTTGATTTATTATTTTCTTCATCAGAGTGCCGTCGCTTTTTCTTTTCTTTCTTGGACTTCTCTTTCTCCTTTTCTTTACTTATTTCCTTCTCCTTTTCTTTTTCCTTCTCTTTCTCTTTTAATTCCCTTTCCTTCTCTTTTTCTCGTTTCTTTCTTTCTTTCTCCTTGTCTTTCTCTTTCTCCTTTTTTTCTTTTTCGATGGATTTTTTCAATTTCTTCTCCAATGCTATGATAGATGCTGGAGTCTCCTTGCTTTTACTTGGTTTGGTTTCTTTCTCTTCGTTTTCCTCGTCAGACTCTGGCAACTCACCATCTTCTAAATCCTCTAAACTCAACTCTGATTTTATCACTGGCTCAGATGATTTCGCTGACCTAGATTTTGATCTTTTACTCACAACTGGTGCTGGTTTTATGTCAATATCTACCGACTCTTCATCTTGGAAAGACTGACTGCTTTCATCATCGTGTTTTCCACGTTTCAGTGGAGGGGATGTATCCAATGCGCTTTTATGTTCAACTTCTGCTCCTCTTTCACCTGAGTTCTGTAAAAAAAAAAGAAGAAACCGTATTGTAGGAATTTCTGCCGGCAATTGCACAATCCAGCTAACAATAGTAACCGCCACAGTACAGCTTATGTCAAAAAGTTGTATGATTTGATGACTTAACAAGGGAACTAAAAAATCTACTAACGTTAATTTAATTTCGTAATTCTATATAGAAAACAAGCTTTCAACATGTAATTACCGGTAATTCTGGATCTACATTCATTGGTACATCTACAGCATCATCATGAGCATTATTACTATCATGTATGTCCATTGACAACGATAATTCATCATCAGCTGGAACTACTTGGGATTTAGAAGATCCCTCCGAACTCACTTCATCTTGTTGCTCTATCGTTAACGGTGACTTTGGGCCTGAGTCGTGACTGTGGTCTTCATCCATTCTTTCCAGTGGTGGAGAGGCGGGAGGGGATGGCGAGCCATTTTGAATTCGATTATTTACATCAACAGGGGAGACGGGAGAATCATTAATATCAAGTTTAACTTCCAGCTGTTCATTTTGAAGAGATGTGGGTGCATCATTGCCGTTTGCATCTCCAGGAGATGCTGCTGAGGATGCATTACATCCATTTGGAGGGTCTATTCTATTTTCATCATTATAGTTACTATTACTGCTCTCATCTGGAGGAGACTGGGGAGGTGATTGAGGCGAGGGGGATGATGGTGCGCTATCAACTACAAGAGGTGGTGGAGTTGTGGGTATGCACAATGCACCTGTTGGGGAAGGTGAAGCCGGATAATTATGTCCCCCGTCAACCAATTGCAAGTCTGCAAGTTGGCTCTGACTTGAGGAGTAGTAAGCCCCATGTGAAGGTGGGGATGACGGCGAATGGCTGTCTGGGTCGACTGCGTCAGTCTCTGGTGGAGTGGGTTGTTGTGGGGAGTTCATTACATCTGGTGGAGTTGAGGGCCCTGCCTCAGGAGGAGGGGATTCAGGAGAAGGGGATTCAGGAGAAGGGTCACCAACTGCATCAGGGGCAAGTAATGGGGGTGAACTAGGGGATGGTTCAATGGGATTGACATTTAAATCCGCACGACCAACAACGATGGCCATATCCATCATATCATCTTCTTCCTCATCATGAGTTGTTCGTCGATTTGTGCGCTGACCTGTCAAATCCATTGGGACGTCTTCATCCTCCTCGTCAGGATATGCAATTTGAAGATTCATAGGTTCTTCTTCGACAATATTAAGACGATGTGGAGAATTAGATGAATTGTCTAGCAAGTCTGGTGGAGATCTTGATAATCCGTAAGTTGCATCTGGGGATGACGGTGTATCTCCATGGTCATCATTATCATTATTTGAGGCGGAGTCAACCGTAGGTTGTGGCACTAAAGTAACATAGAAAATACAGAAACACATAATGACATTTTTCATGGTTTTCGAGTCAATCATTTTTTTCTAAACATCAAATTCAGACGTGATTAAAAAAAATCAGTTAGTTTAAATCCAGCTTCTCATTATTAAATATAATTGCCTACAAGTTTGAGATCTTAACCAGTCCTAAAAATAAATTTGCATCTGTACAGTAATTGGCATACTTAAAAAAAATATTTCCAATGAGCATTGCTAAACAGTTTGCAGCAACATAGTCAACGGAACTGGATCGATCATACTATGCTCAACACGCCGTTTCGCCAGGTAACCATTGGTATATAATTTGACTGTATCTATGTCATTTGACCTTGTCTCATAACAACACTCAATTTTAAGGCTACGAGTATTTAGAATTATACGTGAGATTCTTTTCATTCAATCGGTCGTGGTATGTTGACCAATTACGACTTAGAGATAGTGCACAAATTGCGTAGATTATTTTGCATGAATAACTAAACATAACTTCCCACTTGCATTCGATCCAGAATTTTCACTTAAAGCTGGAAGTGAAAACAAATCCTTCTGAAGAGTAAATATTGTAAACAACTCCTTTCACATTTTGTTCATAACTAAAGATTTCTGTCATATTTTCTCGAAGACACATCCCATAAGTTTTTTTCCGTGTACTACATACTACTTCCAGAAGCGAGTCATTCCACATTTTATACTGCTGCAAAATGTGTGTAGCGCCGCCCATCATTTAACATCATTATTACCATTACCAGTATTTTCTTCATAATTTACGGGTTCAATTTTTGCATTTAGTAGAGAAATTTTTTTAAAATATTAGTAATAATAAAGTTCAAAAGTACCCAAGAGGCTTTTCACACAGTATCTCCCATATCAAATTACAAAAATGGTACTTACAAATATTACTAATAGAAGCAGAACAAATCAGACATGGTGGCCACTAAATACAAATTAAACCCGTCCACGAATGTCTTAAATGGATTCTCAAAGTACTTAATTTTCCAGGAAAAAAATCAAATAAGAAAAATACGATTACAATTTAGCTTGTTAGGTTGCTTGCACCTGAACTTCGAGTAAGTAAACTCTAGTTTCAATACATCGCATCGGGGCAAAGTGAAATATATGTTACAGGTAAGTACTTAAGACGGATATACTGAGATTATATTTAGGTATGTAGTGTATGTACTTAAGAGTACAGGAGATGAAAATAAAACGAAGAGGTAATTATTTAGATTTAGATCTATAGATCAAAGACAGAAGCAACAACCATGTCAATAATAGAGCATAAAATAAAGGATGCTATAGAGATAGTAGGTAGGTAGGTACTTAAATTAAATACCAAACTACAACCCAAGAGTTTAAAAGAGGAAGATGAGTATTGAATACTATTGAAGAAGCATTTCCAGCATTTTCACAATCCACTGAGACCACGAATATAATTATACAATACTGAAGATAGCATTTATAGCTTCTTTTTTTTGTACTTGTACGGTTACAATTTATAATAACCCACTCCTCCACCGTTAAATAGCAACAGTTTTTTTTATATTCTAAAGTGTAACCTTACTTTACGTACAAAATATACAGTACACTGAACATGTAGGAGGCTTCAAGATAAAACCTTGTGATAAACTTCTAAATAGCAAAAAGCCCTTTACACAAATAAATACATAGCATGACAATTGGGAGTTTCACAAGTGTATAGAGGAGGACATGAGAAATACTGCGCGAACACTCACAGCTATGTACACAGCACAGCAGCTATCAGCCCTTCTACTAGCCCAAGTGTATGAAAATGTCCGTCGTACATAAGTCCGTATCTATTAAAAGTACTTAAATATTATGAACTGCAAAAGGTTTTAGTGAACTGATAAATACATTCTCATGTATAAAAATGACTGCGAAAAGAAAAAAATATTAACCCGAAAAGAAAAAATTCAATAGTAAATTATTATACAATGGCTATGACAATCAAAATATAAAACCTTCAACAATAATATATAATATTAAAAGAAAATCACAATAACGGCAGGTTAAATAACTACGTGTACACCAATGATTGGTACTGCGGAGATTATTGATTAACAGTTTAACTGGACGTCAATAATAAAGATGGTGGATGTACTATATTTGAAGAAAAATTATAAAGAGACGGAAAAAATCTATAAATTGATCAAACATAGCATACACTTGTGTGAGAATGTAGGTTATTACACGAAACCCGTAAGACAACGTGTGAGGTCAAAATGGCACTTTTACTTCTAGTATAAGTGTAAGTACATTACGCTACTGTATCCTCATGATATTATGGATACGGGTGATCCATCATGACTTTTGGTTTGAAAACGATAAAAATAAGATAGAAACAAAAGTTTTACGAAATACGGAAACGATTCACACAGGTATGAATGTTTGAAACAAAAAAACTATCATTTGCAAAATTATTTGCAAAAATATTTCATTCCCTACTTTCACTGTTTACTTTGTCAAATATAATAACTAAGGACAGGAAAACAAATATATATTTTACGAAATAGCTCACTTTTTTGTTCATCTACCATGAGGACCACAACAATTAAATAAATTCAATTCATAATATAGAAACTTGTAAAAAACCAGAACTCTTGCATCTATAGTGCAGCGATTAAAATAGCGAACAAGAATAATTTATAGTAGAACTCCTCAAAGTCAAGCAGCCAATAAGACAATACCCATCACCCAAATGCCCATGAAGAACATCAAACCGACATACTAAAACTAAACAAGCGTGTAGGTTAATATCGTCCTGATATGGGGATAAAATATAGGGTAAAACAAAAAAAAATATACAAGAACAAGCATGAGAGAAAACAATGTAAAAAAGCATAAAAATGTGAAACAATAATTAATTATATATTAAAATTTACCGTTGCAATCAATCCTATTCATGGAGTAGTACATAACTGAAAACTCAAATTCAATGTTTTTTCACCCTTTTTTAAACTGTCATAGACTTTTTTTTGATAACATTTATATATTCTTTGTTTTTTCCGACCGAATATGAGAGAAAACTTGTTGTGGAAAAGCAACAGGATTCAGAGAGCAGGCAGAGGTAGGATTGTATCAATATATAGGAGACTACCTTCACGTTTTTTTTTAAATCTCAAACAACTGTGTACTCGTTCTTGTTGAATTTGAAAATTAATAATTCCTACTACTCTCGTGTCTTTCTCAGAATGTCAAGAATTAATTTTTGTGACTAGAAAATCATTATTAGCAATGAATATTTTCCTAAAATCAAAAACAACTCAATCCATATTGCATTGCTCTCATGATGTGAGCTCTGTCCTGTTCTGGCTCTCTGTCTTCCATTCAGTTTCGGGCCCTTTCTTTTTTTTTTTTAAATAAAAATAGAATCTATATAGAATGAAGTCTTTCAAGTCTCAAGTAATGTAATGGTAATGTATGCTGAGCTTAAAAAAAAGTGTGGGGCGATATCTCAATGTCGACTCAATGTGAGGATAGTATTACTACTTTTCTAATGAAGTTGGTGTACTGTAAAAACGACCTTAAACGTACCACGTACGTCCCCAATGGCATACCATGACACAGTTGCCAATTTTCTGTTTTCCACTACAACAACGATACAACTGTCTGCATTGCTAAACGTCTATGGCACTAAAAGTACAGAGTCAGCTCAGCCAATTGAATTAACGCTTATGTACGTTACAAGGTGACGACTCCGTCCCTTTTCTTTCTGCGTTGCTCCCAATTTCAAGTATAATGTGACCACCCTCCCCTGTCACCTAACTTGCCTATAAAAACAAATGACTTGTACCTTTGATAAGATAGGACGATGTTACCTGGCACTCCCAATACCTACCACCTCCCCTACCACTGTAGACTGTAGAAGCCCCTCAGCCCCCGTGGAAAACTTCAACGTTCTCCTCCCGTTGCCACCAACTACCACTGTCTCTCTCCCAAGTACAAACAACCCTTTTCCCTTGTTCTATTTTCTATAACATGTTTATACATACTAATACTGATGACTCAGAACTGAATATAAAAGCACACTGCTATGTACTATACTTACATAAACCGTGCATGTATACATTTACCATTTGAATTATACAGGGCCTATATAGCGTAAAAAGAAAATGGTGGATCCCTGAGCTTTTCTCGTTTTCTCTCTAAAAAAAATTCACTACAAAATTATTGACGAAAAAAAAAATGAAAAATTCCTAATTGAAAATGTCGTTATTAATGTAACAACTATTGTAATTTTTTAGAAAAAATACAGAGCTCTAAAAATAAGTCTAGCTTCGCGTGTATGTTCCCTACTACTTATTTGTGGTCCCTTTGGTTTTCTTGCAAAAATAATGTGAGGAAGTGTCGAAATTTTGTGTAATTAAAAAAAAGTCGAAGTGGATATAGTCACACATACATTACTCCAACTCCCAGAGAGACTGGACTTGAAACCAACTTTTGGAAAATCATTTTTCACTAATTTAAATTATAGTAGGTATATTATAATTAGATATAATGTTTAAAATGTATTCACTTTCAGAATTTTTTGGGGGAATTCTTGAGCAGATTTTGAGTCGTAATTTTTCTTGCAAGTACAATATTTTTTTACTAGTAGTTTAGTAGTAGTAGAAGCGGAATCAATTTTCAATTTCGTGAATTCGTGTTGTCGTGTACAGACAGGAGTAAAATTAATGTTGAATATTCAAGAGTGGTTAACATTCATACGGTCAACAGTATACGAATCGTAGAATGAACTTATTAGACAAGCAAATATAGCCTTGTTGTTCTGCCTTTAACTTTTTAGCTTCGTTTGGCTTGGCTTAGCTGGTGAAGGAAGAATGAAATGAAATTGGATGACGAAATCTTTCTCCGACGCGAGACTTTCCTTCAGCAGCAGCGCTCTCGCCCTGCCCTTCCCTTTATTTGCTGTCGTTTTTAGCTTTGCTGCTTTTAGGTTTGGGTGCTCTGCTCCGTAAACAGAAGAGAAGAGCTACGCATTTACAGGGTGTCCCATTCTGCTATGTTGTAGTAG
>JAQFZE010004285.1:0-11452 GCA_034695245.1 Dicyrtomina saundersi
TCCAACCAACTCACATTCGGACTTCGGAAGCGGATTCAGGGGGTGGGAAACATAGGGCAGTTGCCCACCCCCCAAAACGAATTTCTTAACATAGGGCAAATTTAATATCAAGATGGCTGATATCTGTGACCGAGAGTAAAGTGTCAAACGGATCCATACCCATTTTTACCTATAAACAAAATTCACTGCAAACAAAAACAACCGAAAATCATAACACTATGCTCTTTTGACAGCGTGCAAATAGAACATTTTACAATTTAAAAAAACAAGCAAATAGAGTGTTTTGCACTTTTTCAAAACTAGTAAATGAAACATTTTGCACTTTTTAAAACTTGTAAATAAAACATTTTGTACTTTTTCAAAACTCGTATAGAACATTTTGCACTTTTACAAAGCTCGATATTAACATTTGACCCATGTGTGTCAATTAGTATTTTTCTTTTGACATAGCTCATTTTAATTCTAGCTTAAATTGGATATGAGCCCATTTGATTCTTCACTCATACAACATGTCTGATGAAAACATTTCCAGATATGCCCCTGCTCACAATTATGGACATAAATTATCTTGAACTATTTAAGTCATTTTCAGCTCATTTATTTTTTATTCAAAAATAAAAATATGTCTAATTAAATCAAAGCTATAGCTTTAGGAAGGAGATATCTACTTCTATAGTTGCAATTGGAACACGAATAATTGTATCAAATTACACATGAACATTGCATTGAAACCTGATATGGCATTTAGGCGGCTTCGATACGAAACCTAATTTTCTGAATCGATTCTGCTTGTACATAGACACTACAATATAAACGCTATATTTCTTACCTCCATGATTAGGTCTCCATCGTTTATCATAATTTTCAAAAATTTTGTCCAGCTTTTCTGCTGCCGTCTTTTCGTCTGCATTGCAATGAATCGCTAATACAGACAACAAAGAGAGCAATGCGGCTATTTTAAATTCCATCATTGTAATTTAATACACTATTATTATGTCACACACACAGCTCACTTTCCCCCTTTGTATTATTTCCCAGTATACTTTTGACTTTGACTTTCTTCCTTGATGGATCAACGAACAACCTTGCAAATATAATTAAATACAAAATAAATATTTGAAGGCTAATAAAAGGATCTGTGTATTGGCATTGAATTCACTTCCAATAATTATTACTATTATGATAAAGAGCCCAAAAAATAAATACTGAACATCCCAACTTTCTGATACGGATACTGATATAATATGCTGACTCAGTTCAACCCACTATAGACAGTATAGTAAATACATATGTGTCTGAATGTATGGCAGATTTAGTCAAATATTAATACACTTGGAGCATTTACTATAATAAATTGCAAAATTATTGCATATTTATACCTTAAACTTGCAAAATAAAGATATGTACATAGTACTAAATGTATCAGTATCAGAGTATCAGTGAATTGACAGTAAAGTTATATGCAGGCCTGGCGCCTGAACTGTCAATCTGCCAATAAAATATTCGAATTTATGGATTTCAAACAAAGACTTTCTTTCATCGTTCTATATCTTCTACGTATGTATATTGTTTTTGTGTTTAATATTTGTAAAATTTACTCCAATACAATTTTTTTTAATTTATGAGTTAAACTTTATCACGCGTAAAATGGTGATAGTAACTTAATCTTCCCTATTCCCTAGTAATATATGGGAATATTTCTAAACACTATATAATACAGTGACGGATAATAAAGACATTACGACAGCTTCTACAATTACGATCTTCTCCTTAAACTACGCTACTTGCTTACACATGGAAATACAACTTTATGTAAATAATTACCTAACAACAACCTCTGGACATGAAACTATAAACTGGCTTGTGAGTATTTACACTGATATTCACACAAGACTGCCCAGTGAAGAGTTTTTTGGCAAAGCCGTATAAGTCCAATTTTCAAAAATGAGATTATTTGCGTTAAGTCCACAAATTAAAAATGTTGAAAATTTTCTACAAAATTCCAGCATCAGTCTAGATTTATGAAATTCCTTGTAATAACGCGTCGTCAGTTACTGTACCTGTTTAATAAAATGGAAATCAATAAATAATCCTGTCGATTGGGTAGGCGATCGTCCCCTACCATTCGTCCCCTAAGAAGTCGTCCCTAATAATTCGTTCCTTAGCAATTCGTACCTCTGTGGCAGTCGTCCCCTAAAAGTTTGCTATGATATGGACCCATTTTGTCAAAAAACTCTTCATATGGACCCACCCTGACTGCTCTGACAAAAGACAGATGTAAGCATATGTATTACATTAGCTGTGGGAGTCTGCTACTCATTTAATTTATTGCGGGTGGGCAGTCAGTCAATTTTGTGTTTCTGTTTAGTTAGTACTTTATATGTAATTTAAGATACATGAAGCATTTTCGTTGTCTTTATATTCACGTAATTCCGTGTGTGTGTGTGTGTGTGATGACAGGACGGGAGATCTGTTGGATTTGAATATTTAATAGTACTAACAAATATGAACTATGTAATTAAACTATGCTCCTATAGTATTTAAGTTATGCATATTGTCATGTGCCAATTCCTCGTGCATGCCGTCTGCTGTGTCTCTTCATTGACTCAATTATTGTTCTTGATTCCTCAACTGGTCATATGCAACGAAACGAACTAAAATTGATAATTTTAATTATTTTATTAGTAATTTTGCTACTCCGCTGCAACATTCTTTACTTCTATCTCACTCTATTTAATTTACTATATATAGTTGGCCCATATGTTGCTCTTTTCTCGTTACGACTATATGTTCCTATAATTATATACAATTTTACGTAGACAATTACTTTTTCATAAAGGTCATCGTTAGGCAGACAAATACATAGGATGGACAGCTATAATATCTATATACCAAAAACTATACAATAATTCTGCATGCAAGCAAGAGTAAAGCAATCATAAAAATGAAAGCTTTTATAGCTACATAAGTAAAACCGATGAGGCACAAAGAAAATATAGCAGACCACATGAGCAGAATACCAACATACCTAATACCTCGGAACATATAATTAAGCAAGCAATTTATGTGCCGTCTCAATTAACTTCGTTTATCGTTCCTACTGCTTCTAGTTCTGGTCCTGGTAGTTGATACAATATGATGTTATGCAAATTGTCTCTGCAAACGTGTAATTTAATGTGATACTGCACTATGTAAGCACCTATGCATATATGTAAGTTCCTACGTTACGTATTAATTTCATATAGACCAAATATTAATAAATTGAGCTGATACATTAATACTTTGTATATCCCGCATATGATATAGCAATTTTAAAATTTAGTTTCACTGACACGCCTCAGCTCCTGCGTTTATTATTGGTATAATTGATATTACATTACTATGTAAATCAGTAGTAAGGAGTAATGATCATAAATTATCATAATAATTTTTTACAAACCAAAGACAGAAGCTGTGTTACTGAACAGATATTATGAAGATTAGATATTTAATATTTTTATTAAAATCAAGTTGTTATTGAATATTTATTTATGTCATGTTTTTTTAATGATTCTGTAGTGCCAGTGCCATCTACAGCCACCCATATCACATGGTATTTAACCCTGTACACAGTAAGTTTAAAGATGCTAAAAATTCATGTCGAATGGGATTATAATATTTTTATGTATCGAGAACTGACCATCATATTAGTTGAATTAAGTTATTGCTGGGAACGTGAATGAAAGTATAAAGTATGATTTTACAATAAAACGAAAGGAACGAGTATTTTTCATTTATTCAGTTTTAAAAAGTTTCAACAAACAGAAATACTGAAGTATAATAGATTAAATTACAATTAAAATTTTCAAATCTGCTCTTTATCCAATATCCAATTTACTGATTTTTGACGCCACCCCACGACCCCACGTACTTTAAAATTGAAGATTTCAAAAAAGAACGTATTGTTCGTATTGTGCAGGAACTCAAAAAAATAAAATAGCAAACCATAAGAATAGTGGGGCACTGTAGGCGTCTGTAGGACACAATGGAAAAGATGTCACAAACCACAAACTTTGGAATTAACCAATGATTTTTGAAAGTTTCGCTAAAATGAAACCGTTTTACCGCCGATATGCACACAAAATACGTTTCCAAAAAAGGAACGTCACAGCCCCACGCTCGAGCGTTTATGAGGAGCAGGAGTTTGTTTCTTGTAATATAATTTGTGCACGACTCCTCTACTCCAATATGTAGCTCCACGTCATCCACGTCCAGGGACGGGAAGACTGCTCGGCGGTTTCGAGTTCCACAAATTGAATTTTTTCCGAATATTTGCATTTTCAGCTTTAGTACCTAATCCTCTGTGCGGGATCGGGATCAAGTTTAGTTGGTAGTTTGGTATAATGTTAAGTTTTCATGGCATTAATTTGTTTTTCATTACTTCCGATTCAAAGCTACTGCCTGCCTGCAGTGCCTGCTACGCTACCTACGTAAACTTGAAAATGGCTTAACCAATCTTACCATGTTCAAATTAACCTTTCTTAGTGTAAATTGTGCAAAATACATAAGTGATAATATCATAATTGCTTTTCTACTTAGTCTCTATTGCTAGTTAGAAATTGTCAGTCTGTTAAAAGGAGCTCGTTTGGGCTTCTTGGAGTTTGTTTTTGAAGGAACTGATTTGAGCTTCAATGCGTTATTATAAAAAAGAGGAAAATTGAAAATGTTTCAGTTCAAGTTAGTAAGACGGGACGAAGTTTTGTCTGGAGCAAAACTGGAAAATTTGAAACACTTTCAAAAGCGAAACAATTTTACAGATTTGATTTTCATCTGCAAAGATAAGTTGTACCACGCTCACAAACTTGTCCTTAGCTCAGTGAGTAATTATAGTAGAAATAACTTGTTGGTAAGTACCGAAGATTATAATAAATAATAATTGATTACAGTCGTATTTTTGCATTCACTGCACTAGTGACTAGGAAAAGTAACACATTCTTTCATAAAGCTATAGATGCATTGTGTGTCTTGATCTAAACAAAACATTTAACTGTTCATCATTGGAATTTGAGGTTAGGTTAACGATTGCTGTTAATTATTGATTTACATGTGACATGACATAGTTCATGTTCTACTAATTGGTCAATGCAGTTAATGGTTTATGTAGCGCTGACATGATGAGCTACCTAGGTACTATTTTTGTTTTGTGTATGTTTTATTTTTATGTCTTAACGATACATTTTACAGTCCCGTGACTCCAGTATATCCACCATATTCATGACCGGTACTCATCCTCATGATGTTGAAAACATAATTTGCTTTATTTACGCTGGGGAAGTTTGGTTGCCACAAGCTGAGATTGAAGGATTTTTCAAAGCTTCCAAATTGCTTCATATTGACTGTTTTGAGCCCAGTGAGGAGTTTGATATTTCAGAAGAACTGATGTACAGAGGAAAGAAAACATTAGTTCAGGTGAATAGTACTTATGTATTTACTGGTATCCTGTGTTAGCATTCAATTCTCTAAATCTTTTCTCTTAAAAAAAATGTGTTTCTTGCTCTTTAACTAAATCCCATTGTAAACACTTTTTTTGTAGAACTCAACTCTGAACATCAGTAAAAATAACAGCGGTGTCGGTGTCGGTGGTGGTTATGCAAGTAACCCAAAAACTTTTGGTGCTAATAATGTAAATCATGTGAATGTGAATGAAATTGAGCCACGAGTCTTACGAGAAAACGTATCAAACCTCAAAAATCAAAAACAGTATTTTCATACATTGAGTAAAAATCCATCTCAAAATCTAAAGAAAGTCAATAATAAAGACGGTAACAGTTACGACAACGAAAATGTTAATTACTCCACTACTTCAGACAGCGAGTACTCGGACCGGGACCGGGACCGGCAACAACTATTAGGATCCCAATCAAAATCAAATCTACATGCTCACCAAATACCGTCAAAGTATTTAGTCCAAGACAGGATTTTGCATCCACCGACTTGTAATACAATTGAGCGTTTAAAGCAAACCCAAGAAACTCAACAAGCCACAGAACCGAGATGTGGCCCCAATGTGGAGAAGCTATTGTTCACTTCGCAGTCAAATTCAAGGTGCATCTCTATAGCTAAAACCAAATCAAAAGCAAATGAAAATTCTCACCATTCTCAGCCATCATATGCTTTAGCATCCAGTTCCAGTTCAGTCAAATCAAAGCCTCTTCCTCGACCGGTCCCAGAAAAATTTCGTCAGCTAGAATTTGACTGGGAAGCTCACTCAGATGATGAATTCGATAACACTACAGGAGAACAGAAACGGAAACGGTCTCGTTTGGATGTGTCCTATGATTTGAAAACTAAAAATCAACTACCGACGAGGACGACATCGAGCAAACTCAAAAATCAGAGTTCCATGATGGATAAGACAGTAGCTGGAAAAGTTTCAAGTTCAACACCTTATTGTGGACTTAAGAAAAGAAAAGAATTTATAACTCGGCGGGGTTTAACAATCAAAGGGAAACGTGACGCATTGCGCCCCTCAGTTTCGACTTCGAAGTCAGCATCAAAATCAAATTCGACGAAGATTTTGTCCTACTCAAAGAAGCGGGCTAATTCACAATCAATGAATCAAGCTCCAGTTTCTAATCGTGTTTCAGAAACCAAGAAGAAGGGTTTTTCAAGAACTACTACTGTTCCTGTAGCTTCAACTTCTAATAAAGCAAAACTCTCATCAACTTGTAAGGACATTGTGTCAATTATTGATCGTCTTCCAGCAGTTCCAGCTACAATCAACACTATTGTCGCTAATAATAATGACAATGAAGAACGTGGTACTAGTAGCACAAGAAACGTCCAAGTTACTTCAGCGACAGTTTCAAAGTCAAACCGTCAGAATACGGATAATAATGTGCCCCCCTCAGCTTTCCCTGATCAGAGCGTAGCTCCAACAGTGAATTGTACTACCAATACTGTTAATAATCGCAAGAAACAAAATCCAGTGACTAACAAGGGAGTGCCATCGTCGTCGTCATCGCGGGAAGTCATAGTTGCTTCCCTTCAAAATTTTCGTCATTTACAGTGGAACACTGAGAGCAGTAGTAGTAGTAGTGAGGACGAGGGCGAATGCCAAATACAAGGGCGAAGAACGATGCACAGTAGACAAGCAAAGGTGAATGCTGTTTCTGCTATCAAGCGACTTGCTAGTAAAGGTGACTTAACTAATAAATTAAATTAACTAGCTCAAATTAATGGTGTGTATTTTATTAATTTTATCTAAAAATAATTTTATACTTTCGATTAGGTTCAAAGAGAAATCCCGGAATCTGTTCGCCGAGTGGTGCTGCTGCCGTCTCCAGTGGTTCATGTCAAATGCAAAAGCTCAACAAAACAAAAGTCCCAAATACTAGAAAAACCCGTGTCAAATCCTAAGAAGTAGCAGGAGAAAGTCTCAGTAGAAATTTGAGGAATGTAGCCTCTAAAAAATCCCGTTGCTAAAGCATTATTTAAATTTTCCTTAATTTGATCCGATTTCAATAATTGCAAGCTTTTCAAAATTCTTTCGTGGATTGTGTACCGTACAATGTTCTTATGGTTTAACTCTAGTTGTGCATCATTGCAAAAATGAATGCTCTCCTCCTATCGTTGCGTTGTATTGTATTAGTATTAGTGTATAACTATTGCATGTAATCATCTATCGCAGTTAGTAATTAATAGGTAGGTAGTTGATAGTTCCGTCAGTATGTTAATGTACCTAGGTAAGAAGTGTAACTCATCTCTTGAACTTGTAAATTTAACCTTAAAACTTAAAATCGTTATAATGTTTAAATATATTTCATCCGAAAATAGTCAATATAGTGTGTGGATGTCATTATTACAAATTTCTTACGTGTCGTGTAGATGTAGAATTTTCTTTCTTGTTTAAAATATTGTAAATTGTAAATTCTAACTTAGCCTGACTTAGCCATGCCTATCAATATGCGACAAAATAAAAAATTGTCTACCTCTTTTAAGTTTGACAACAACTCTGCCATATCTTGAGTTTTTAACCTATGTTCACTACGTTGTTGTCTGTAGGTTCCACTGATTGCAATAATTGCATGTTAATAGTTACTAAAGAGGGATAATGCCAAAACGACTAAATATATTTTGTTTTTTACAAAAGCATGCGAAATGGTAGTATTACTACACACATTAATTTGTAGCATATGGAACTACGGCAGATAACATAACAAAATGTAGGAGCCTTCTCACACGAGGATGCGGCATTCTACGTAGGTACTTATCAGGCCGTAAAAAACAGTTTTGTACGTAATCTGTATAAATCTTCAAGCTAAAATTCGGAAAGTCTGGAAAAGTATACTTTGGAGTCTTGTATACAAATTGAATAGGCTTAAATTGCAACTAGTACTAATACTAGTGTAGCACAGTTGCATCTGAAAATATGAACAATCACAAATGTCAAATGTGCAATATTCGAAATACAGAAAAAACGAAATATCAATTTGTTTTTTGGAGGTCAGCTGTGCAGTAAAATGTGGCTGTAGGATAATGGCCCTATAGTGTCGGAGGTGGAGAATCATAATTAACCTTGCTACAGTATTGTATAGTTACCTATAGACCTACAGTAAATACATACTTAATAGTGTAAGTATTGAGTTACACGCTACAAAGGCTGGAGCTGGAAGTTAATGCATGCTTTCCTTCCATTTCCCCGAAATTGCCTCTCTATCTGTAGTAGGTAGAATAATATTTACACTGAAAATTACCTATTTTTTGCTTGCATATCGAGTGCACTAAATGCCATATGCCACTCGCCCTGACGTTCTTGTAGCCATATTCTAGACCTAGACTCCCGACCAGTGCCAGTACCAGATACATACCGGGTTGTTAATATCAATACTGAAGTAAATTAGTATTTCAGATTTCGTTGTTTTGACGTTTTTCTCTGCAATATCACGATGATATGACTGCATTTTGGCTCATTATGTACACCTAATAGGTCACAGGTTATTCTAATACGACATAGCATATTGCCAATAGTGTCCAAAAAAAATATTTCTTTCATTTCCATTTCTCCATCAGTTTACATCTATGGGATCGCCCATCAATGATGTCTTCGTCTGGGTGGGTGGCACCTAAAAACCTGTCCGTTTAAGGCCATGTTTTTTTTAAACTGTCTTCCTTTTGTTATAATAGGGAGGGTGGGTTTATCAGAAAACTTGCTATGCGTCACCCAAGACTATGAAATCATTTATGGACGCTTCCTATCCAATCAAGAGAAAGCAATCGTTTCAGAACATAAACAAAGGTTCAATAATTGTGAACGTGATTGATTATTTTGATTTTCCAGTTTTCCAGGCGTCCGTACATTTAATGTGTATGCATTTGCATATACTACTTCGCTTTAATAGTTCCAGAAAGCGCCTACCTAGGTATACTAATAACGCAGGTATGTACCTACTGTACTTACTAGTTCCTTAATATTACAGTTTTGATTTTACTTATGTACCTACATAGTATATTTTATAGCATACCTGTCAGGGCTGGACGAAGTAATTGCTTTTAGGCAGCAATTTGTTTCCATACAAATACCACCAATTTGATTTTATTGATGGTTTTCTTGGGTAAAGCAAAATTTTGTATTTACATGTTTTAGAAAAGTTTAAAATGCTCTTTTTACTCGATTCAGAAAAGTGCTCAATGTTCTATTTACATGTTTTGAGAAAAGTGGAAAATGTTTTATTTCCGCATGTTTTTGAAATGTACAAAAAAATTTATTTTGCATGTTTTTGAAAAGCCAAAACATTCTTTTTACATATTTTTGAAAAGTGCAAAATGTTCCATTTACATGTCTTTTGAAAATTCAAGTAGTGGGAGCTGCCTGCGCTGCGCTGGCCGCATTAACCGGATCCGGCCCTGATACCTGTACCCGTTCCCATACACAGTAAGTATTCGTACAAGTAGAAGTCTGTACTGCTAATGCCTTCTAATTTACATACAGTACATACATAGGTATGCTAAGCTTTATTACCCCTGAATTTTCAAAATGTTTATTACTATAGGAGAGTGGGAAATGGACACGTTTGGAGTAAGAAATGAATTCGTATTTTTTTATATAATAAAATAATAGCTACCTTCATGAAATGGGTAATAATAGAGCAATATTTCAAATTCAAGATTAACTATTCATAAATCTTTCCTGTGAAAATTGTGCGCGATACTTGGTGTAAGTACGTAGTATCCAAATGATAGTACCGAATAGCAGTTCTCCTTATTATAAATTTGCACATATGTAGGATAAGTATCTGTCTGTGTAGTGTAGTATTTCTTATTTACTTACACAAAATGCATAAATCAGAAAATAAGACCGGGATTTCCAAAGCAGAAGCAAGTGGTATGCTATTATTATAGTTATTATTAGAAATTATAATTTTGAGGCTGCTGATCAACAAAACTGGAAAGACTGGAAAGGGAGGGCACCAAAATTGAGCAGTAAATTCTCAGATAATTCTAAATCGGAAAGTTCCGCCGAGCGAGAGTCCGAGTTGGATTGTAATTCCGATTGCAAAGTACCTATAGTAGGTACCTCAAATGTATTTAGCCACTTTAGCGCATATAAAAAGAAAGAAAACTTTGACACTATAATAAAAAGTACCTGAATAAAAATAGGAACGAAACTTAGAATTTTATGTACACATAATGTGTAAATAATGTGGTAAATCTGAATACTGAATAATATGGCAGTGAAATACAAAATCCCTATATGTAGGAAATAGGAATGCGGCATGGGACTGCTATGAAAGTTTTTGTGCTTTTTTTAGGTACCTGTATTTATTTGTGTGTGTGTGTGTGTGTGGTGCGTGGATTTAATTAAAGATATATACGAAAACACGCATGTCTGATAAGACATAAATTAATATGAGAACAGAGCTACGTCGTACTCGTGTACCTGCCATTAAATGAAGGTACCTATGGGTGCAATACCCAATATCTATAATCTACAACATTGCAAAACATTACAATCTTTTCAAAAGATATAGGCATATATGAGATTCGAAATTCTTTGTTTGCAATTTCCACGTGCTAACTATGTACTTAAAAGTACACTAATAAAACTACGTATATTGCGTTTACCACACGTAGGTGACGTAGGTAGGACATTTTAAAAAATTGTCTAAAAATTCGAATATTTTGAAAGCTCATGAAAGTTCTCCGACATTTTTTTAAGTAGGATGATAATCTAAACAATTTTTTAATCTCGGATTGTTAATCATATCCGTCTGTGAAGAACCAAAATGACCCATATCAAATTTAAGCTAAAATAAAAATGAGCTATGTCATAAAAACAAAATGAGAAACATGCGTAAAATGTTAATTAGAAGTTTTTGAAAAGTGTAAAGTGTTCGATTTACATATTTTTGAAAAGTGTAAAAATGTTCTATTTACATATTTTTGAAAAGTGTAAAAATGTTCTATTTACATA
>JAQFZE010004286.1:0-11447 GCA_034695245.1 Dicyrtomina saundersi
AAAAGGCTAGGCTAAGGTGGGCTCCAAGTATTTTGCTAAAAAAAGGCTAGGCTAAGGCAGGCTCCAAATATTTTGCTAAAAAAAGGCTAGGCTAAGGCAGGCTCCAAATATTTTGCTAAAATAAGGCAAGGCTAAGGTAGGCTTCAAGTATTTTGCTAAAAAAGGCTAGGCTAAGGTGGGCTTCAAGTATTTTGCTAAAAAAAGGCTAGGCTAAGGTAGGCTCCAAGTATTTTGGAAAAAAAAAGGCTAGGCAAGGCTAGGTGACTTGTTTGGCTACCTTTGGTCCACACTTTTGAAGAAAAAATTATTATGTTGTTCTTTGACTTCTTTGTAGTTAGTATTGCTTGCTAACTGTAAAAGCTTGCACATTGAAATTCCCGTATTTTACCCCCTCTACAGTGCCTGCAACAAGTTGCAAATTCTTGTATGTGTTGTCAGACTGTACCATACAGAGCTAATGGATACTTCTAATAAAACATGTGTAAGAAGCGCGAGTTATGATGTGGAATTAGTTTATTAATCAGAAATTCAAGTCGGTGATCATCAGTCGCTTGCGGCGTGGTGGCGCGTGGGTTGCTATTGCTTGCGATAAGTTTTGTAGTTTTTGTAATCAAAACTTGTCATTTTTGACATTTGCTATCGCATATCTATTTCATATGAGCACTAATTACAAATTATAGGAAATAGCGTGGAATACAACATATAACTTTAGCTTAACCTTAAGACAGTATAGTAACGCTAAGCACTAACATTAAAGGTAGGTCTGAGTTTAACACTCACACTTTTATACAAGTAGTTTTTAAGTAGCATGTAGCAATTTAAATGATTAGATGGAACTGTTATTTTGGCTAATTCAGTATAATTATTTTGAATCCATATATTGTTCCACATGTAGTATGAAACGAAAACGAGATGCTAGTAGTGAGCATGGCCGTAAGAAGGAGGCAACAACGTCCAGTACACCTCAAGGTACCTCTTCACTGAAATTGTCTTTAAAATCGTCAGAATGCAGTCGAAGTGAAGGTAGCGATGCTCCTAGCTCGTCTCTTAATAATCCAGAATCTCCTACTGTCGTGTCTCCTTCGTCAGACAAAATTATTGTCCCAGTGACAGTACAACCTTGGTGGCACTCATACAAGAAAAATAATATCGTCGCAATCGACACAGAATTCGTAAAAGTCATCGAGTCGAAGAAACATGTAGCTGGAACCGTGAGTATCGTTAATTTTGCCGGAGAAGTGATTTATCACGAAACTGTCAAGCACCCGCCAGGCACATTCTTGATTAACAAGTACACCACGTCCCTCAATGGATTTCGTCGAAATGACCTTGAAAACGGAAAGGATTTACAATTGGTTCAGAGCGATGTTAAAGATCAACTGAAAGGTAAATTAGTCATTTGCATTGGTGGAAGATTTGATTTTCAAGCCCTTGGTTTAACTATGACTGACTATGACTGCTTCGATCTGCACGAGCATTTTTTCAAAAAATGGAAAAGTGATAGAGGCAAATTGTGTGATCGTCCCATTGGGCTTCGTTCCCTGGTTCATCATTTTATGGATGGGATGGACATTCACAGTGGAGTACACTCATCCATCAAGGATGCTCATTACACAATGGCAATATTTCGAGACGTCTACATAGGAAAGAATATAAAATCCACGTTTCTAGATTCAAGGAAAAATTTAGATGAAAAGCCATTCGTTGATGTTATGATTGTATGATTCTTCCGAACGCTGTTAAAGAAATGCTCCAGAAATAAATATCTAAGGTAATTGCAGTAGTTATGTATATAAGTGTATGATTTTACATTATTATAAATAATATTTCTTGAGGTATGAAATCTTTCAACAAATTTAATAATTAGGTGTCAATTAAAGATCATTGGCGAACAGTTTATTTATTTTCTAATAATTTATGTTTTACAATTAGTTTGTTTAATACATAATACAGCAGTACAGTATAATTAACATTGTATTGATTGTATGCAGTGACGACCCAATAATTAGCAAAATAATAGTGCTTATTTTGTGTATACATTACTACCAAGACCCCTCTGCAGTGTGCCAATAAGAAATTTCATCTGCTCCTCCAGATTTTGATAGGCTTCAGTATATTCCTTAAGAAGCATTCGATTCTGATAAACATCCTGCTCAATGGCCACTAATTCACTGTCCAGTTTTTGATCTGCTATTTTGTAATTTCCAGTTTCATTGCTGGCAGACTCATTTTCAGCGTTTTCGTACACGAGTGTCGTCATATTTTGTTGAAGAAACTGAAATCGAGGGATGATTGAGTTGAGGAATTTTAACGATAAGAGAGTTTTCTGTTTGTAAAGAAAAGATTTTATCGAGTCCAATTTTGTTTGGGTTTTCATCAAAATTGATTGCTCTTGATTATTCGCAAAATAATTAGTTGGCGTATTACGGCTGTTGCTACTAGTGATATAATTGTAATCTTGCATCTGATGAACGGAATGATTATTGGTATTTTCAGCTAGGGATGTTTTGCAATGAACTGCCACCCCAGATGTAACAATTGCAATATACTTGATGCCCAGCTGTGCAGAATTCTCACAACAAATTGACGTTCCTTCCCATAATGTGACCCAGTGACAGTCTTCAAAGTTGACGCAAGTCTCACATGTAGTCTTTGGGGAACATTCTGTAAATTAGAATTAAATTAATATTAAATAAGTATGAATTTTGGATGATATTAATAGTCAAGAAAAACACGAGAACCGTACGAATTTTAATATTTAAAACTTTTTAATTTTGAGAACTAAATTTTCGTTTATAAATAGTAGTAATGATTTACTGTCAGAAATGACTCGGTTCTCCGTTTCTTGTGTCATAGCCAAAATAATAAAAATCTTCAGCAGAATTAGTAAACTCTTCATTTTCTGTTTTTGTTTTTAATTTTTTAATGGAATATCGTACTTGATCAGTGCAGAAAGACTCTAACTAGTAAGTAGGATGCATGCACTCTGAATGTCTATTGTGTGCTTGCTTGATCGAATAATGAATGGAGAAGGTAAATAAAGTTACGCATTATTTTTATACAACAACCACACATGAGCATACTAAAAAAAATACTACGCATTTACGACGCAGAATGAGATCAGTTGATTCGGATGATTCGGATGTTTTGGGCTGGATACAAAGTACTGTAGAAAGCTTATTACACTTGATGCATTAGCACGGTCGTGCCTTTAACACTACTAATCATACAGTACGCATTATGTATACCAATAAAACGCAGTTGAAAATTAAAATATCAATTCATTAACGCATAATACCCCCCATTCTTGAAAGTTAGTATATGTTCTATCAAGCTAATTTCTTGAAAGCTAAAGTAATAATTTCAATGTTTTTTAATAGGTGAGTATAAAAAATACAAAAGAGCTCAAACATTAAACAGCTGGATTCGTTACATAAAATATTTGTGTGCATGGAGCAGTTTCGTACCGTTGTTCAGAAGTTGTAGAATGCAAAGATTATGCAAAGATTAATATCTACACAAATAAAGTGAAAAAGTTACATCTACACCATTAAAGTCCAAAATGTGTTATCCACACCCATAAAGTACAAAATGCCATATATACACCATTAAAGTGCAAGTTGGTGTGGACAGCTCATTTTGCACTTTATTAGACCCCTGTACCAATAATATAGTGCATTTATGCACTTTAGTGAGCTTGGGCAAAATTTCTTCTTCTCCTACGTTCTATCAGTTTCTGTCCATGCACCGTCTTACTTACATGGGTAAACCAACTCGAATTTTTCGTTAAGGACATTCTATAGCGTTCTGTATGTATAAGGTAAGTATAGTATAACCTTATACCTTATAACCTTATACCTACTTTGTATCATTAATTAGTTGTGTCCCTCGCATTGAGGTCACATCTAATTTAATAGACAGATTTAACTATAAGCACAAGAGAGAAAAACTGTATTAAGTCACTGTTGCACAATTGCAATACCTTTACAGCTCAGTATACAAGGCAATACTTTCATAGCTAGAATTTTAACATTTTTAAAAAGATATGCAACACGTTTTAATACATAAATAAATCCTAAGTATACAAATGATGATTATAGGTCCTAATTGATTCTCTAAGAGCGTGCATTAAAATATCATCCAAAACTGCGGACGGTAAACGGAAGGATTTAGCCCACTTGTTAAAAAAAATTGTGATGATCCCGCGAGCTCCAATATAAAGGCCCGTCACTTCTATACTTTGTAAATTCCATTTCTCCAAGAAATACTTAGCACAGGGTTCGTAGATTCCTTTCTTCTCCAAATCTACTGCAATCGCTTAGTTTGCTACGTTTAGTTTTGCTGTTCTAAAAATAGCGTCACAAGATTTAGAATAAAATTACATTTTTAACTGAAATGTACCGTGACTTTTATTGTCGTGCTTCCTATATTATTTTTATGTGTAAAAAAAGATGCATTAATTTTGAATTATATTTATACCCAAAACCAGCCTGTAGCGTCAAGAATTTTATTCCGATTTTCAGAAAAATGGAAGTTTTTTAATTTCCAGAACATTATCTAAAATGTAGTTTATTGGTTTTCGAAATTTGAAAACAAATATGTTTTTTTAAAATTAGGAGTACTTGGGGGCACTTGGGGCTGTCTGTAATATACGAACTTATTGAAACCTATGAAACATAATGCAGTGGGATTTTGAAATACTCCACGAAACACAACTAGGTAATTATATATAATTTGGAACTCTTGAGTAGGACATAAATTAAGATTCAATACTCAAAAATGAAAAATTAAAATATCGATGACGTCAGTTTTAGATGGTTTGAAACCAATCGGGCTTTTCTAAAACAAAAATCAAAAACCATTACACGTATAGCTAAAGCTCTTAAATAAATAGTCTACTAAGTAGGTTCTTTGAGACTTGAAATCGCTCCGGATGTGAGGCCAATTCCTACCAAGAGAATTAAGGTGTAGGACCTTTTCATACAATGGAAAGGATGTCAAACAACTTTTTTGTTTTGGATTTTGTTGCAGGAAATGCTGCCTCGTTGCTCATAGTATGTATATTTAAATAATAGTGAAATCAAATGTCAAACACGGTTTTAAGTAATAAAAAAAATTTTAAATTTTTTTCTTTAAATGTCTTGTTAGTTTATTAATTAATGTACTATTTTAATAAAATATTGTCTGTTTTAGCATACTTTTGACGTTTGATAATACAAAACAGTGTAATCAATAATTATTTGCATTCAATATATTTTACTGTAAAAATGTACCACACTCCTATAACGCAGTAAACTATTTTCAATGTAAATTAATTTTAAGCTCTTGTAATAGGAATGCATGTTTGCATGAAAAAGATAAATTACAGCTAAAACTATTCGATATTATGCATTCTTTTCTTGTAATTTTATTAATAAGCAATCTGCAACCATCTGTTAGCAGCACCAACGCTGCGCACTGCGCACTAAAGCTGCGTACTACATTATTTGTGTTCCATTTATGTAAAACAACAGAATTTAAATTTTTAAATGTCCCGCTAAATCTTACAATTAAAATTTCGGCCCATCACTCCACAACCTTACACATAAATGATAAACCATTCAACATCAGATAACGGTATTCATGCAGCAACATTGTGTTCATACTTTCAATTACTACCAACACCTCTCTGCAGTGCCTCCTTAAGAAACTTCATCTGCTCTTCCAGATTCTGGTAGGCGTCCATGTATTCCTTGAGAAGCACTCGATTCTGTTGAAAATCATCCTCAATGGCCAACAAATCCGTATCCAATGTTGTATCTACTATTTTGTAATTTTCGATTTCGCTACTCATCGGCTCATTTTCAGGGTGTTCATGGACGAGTGCCGTCATATTGTGCTGAAGAAACTGAATTCGTGGGATTATATCATTAAGAAATTTTAGAGATATTAGATTTTTTCGTTTGTAAAAAAACAATTTTGCTGAGTCAATTTTTGTTTGGGTTGCCGACAAAATTGATTGAGCTTGTGCATGGTTATTCTTATTGCTATTATTGTAATATCCGACTTGATGATGGTTATAATGACTCGTATTTTCGGCTGCATATTCTTTGCATTTCTTCACCGACCCAGGTATGACAACTTGAATAATAAAATCTCCCACATCTGAAAGACGCTCATAACATAATGAGGTTTCATTTTCATTACTCAAGGTGACCCAGTAGCAGCCTTCGTTGGCACACGATTCACATGTATCCTGTGCTGAACAATCTATAAATTGGAATTCGACAAATATTAAATATTAATTTTAGAAAAGCTAATAAAACTGGAAAATTACGTGGGATTGAGTGACGAATTTATGTGGTAAATAAGGAATGAGTAAGTTATTTGATTTACTGTCGGAAACACCTCGACTCGTCATTCCATTTATGAAAGCCACAATAAGAAAAATCTTCAAAGTAAATAAAGTCTTCATTTCCTATTTAGTTTTAGTTTTTCTTCCGTACTAAATTGTTGGTTTTGGGCCTCAGAAAATAAGCTTAAGTAAAACACTATATTTGTTTTTATTATTTTGTAAAGACGTACAACTAAAGCTTTATGAAAGTTAGCACGCTTAATAATATCAAAATAATTTGATCAGGTTGCAATTATTTTGCTGCAGGAAAAATACAAAAGTTGAATCTGGATGTTTAGGTAGTGGTGGACACAAGAACAGTGAAAAATTATAGTGACGATACCATTAATTGCGTATCAATTATTCCGAACTACATTCATTATAATTAATAATTACTGATTAATTACAAACGTCAATAGTCATAGTCGCATAACTCTTCATGCCGGATCCAACACATATTTGAGGGCTAAGGGCGGATACACATCCGCACTTCCAGTTAATGGCGATAATGTGTTCACTATCGTTAGTACGAGAACGTCATTATCCCTCAACCAAGTTAACGGGGTCAAAATGGTACATAAACGATGATATTTCATTTGGTTTGTATTACTAATTTATTCAAATGACCTACGACTATTGATTTTATTTCAACTAAACATAAATCAAATTATTCTTTGAATTTTGATGGAATAAAAAGTAAGCGGAAAAGAAAGATTGCAAGGGTGAGTTCGAAGGGGCAGCTTGTAGATGGCATGAGAGCTTAAAAGGTTAAAAAACAAAAACAAAAACGCGTGGCAGTCAAAATTCTGTTGTAAATATAAAATCGAAAATATAAACAAATCTCACACGCCAAAATTACGGTATAAACAACACTACAAAACACAAAGGCTTGAAAAACAATTAAGGTATCCGACTCTGTCAATGATAAACTTGACACTGTGGCTTCACTTTTCTCCGATAGGTCACCCTTGGTTTCCCCAGTAGTTGCTCTCGAGAATTCCGAAAACCGTATTTTGTCCCACTTCTCCCAAAACCAGAAAATCCCGGAGGAGAGAAGCCCCTTCATTTGATTAGGAACCCATCGGCTGTGATATTTGTGAACCCTGGAGGACAGACCCAGCATTTTGGGCCAAGTCAGAAAATTGTCTTTAACGTTACCATAGTTATGAGCCAATTTTAATTTAGGATGTCCACTTTTCCTCACAAACTTTTTAAATCACCTCCAGTAAAATTTAAATTCATCTTCACGAAAAATAAACGCGACTTCAGTTGCAGCTTTAAATTCTTAAGACTTTTTATCAATGAAATTGAGATTCGCATTTTTTCCAGAAATGTCTCTAAATATTGTGAGCAAATGTACATTAAATTTCCGTCTAGGGTATCTTCTCTTTTGTGAATCGTGAAATATTATTCTAAAATTTTGTCCAAACTAGTATCTCCATTATTAAATTGGTGAAATAGATGTCTTTTTTGGACGACCCCTAAGTGTGCGTCATGACTACAACATAGTAACATTACATCTTTTGTGGACGACCCCTAAGTGTGCGTCATGACTAACACATAGTAACATTACGTCTTTTGTGGACGACCCCTAAATTTACGACATGAGTACAATTCAGTCAGTAACATATATACCACCCCCCACCTAATGCATAGGACAACACGGAAGCGACCTCGACAGGAGCTTCCAATTGGATGGACTTGGGACAGAATGACTTTAAGAATTGGATAGACTTGAGTGAGACAGAATGACTCTTCACCGACGAAATACAAAACAGCCTTTAGCCAACAATTTGCGTTAAAGTTCATTTGAAAATACAAGTAGAAATAGATCAGCTTCTATTTTGACAGATATTATTAAATCCAGTACTTATGGCAAATGCTTAAATGCCAGACCGAGACTTATATCAAAACTTATACTTCCTTATACATTTGTACATGATAATAAAACTGTTACAGTGCTATGTATTTTGAATTAAACAAGTAGTACATAGTACATTTGCATAGAAAACGGATATCTGTTTAGTATGTACATATGTATATTATTAAATAACAGCGGACGGTGAAATACATACTTCACTTTTAGTTCGTAAGTACTTACTTGAATTAACTACGTATTGAGTATTGTTGAGACTACAAAAATGAGCCTCTTTCAATTTCTTTATAGCATTAAATTTAAATATGCATTTACAATTCGAATTCATGCTGAAGTCGCATCATATTTTATTATCATCGTAATAATAATTCAAATCCTACCACAAGAAACAAGATTCGTGCGAATCTAAACTCACTCGTCATATTCTTGAGCATTGTGTTAGGATACAGCAGAGTGCAAACAGCTTCCCCTCATGTTCATCGACCTCCAACCGTAGGAAGCACGAGAAATCTCATCTCTGCTCTTCTCTGCTCTGGTACGAAATCCCATCTCACTACACGTCAAGTCTGTTGTCTGTTGATCTGTACATGAGAGACTCTTTGCGGAGTACCGTCTCCTTTTACATTTCCGAACGAAAGGAAATCATCAGCGAGCCACACACGTACTGGAAACTTCCTCAAGTCAAGATAGTTAATACGTCAACTGACAACATATTGCAATGTTCGCCAATGTTGCCAATTTCCCTGTTCAATGCTTACGCAAACTTTAACATCGTTTATTCCACAACAATTCAGCAATATTTTACAATACTTAGCTCCCTAATTTGTTATTATAGGTGACTACTATCGTTACTATTGTATGAACAATGGACACCGCCAAGGCCATTAGGGCCTTAAAGGACACACCTTGCTGATTAGTTACTTTCCAGCCCTAAGTTTCAAAATTTTAACGTAAAAATAAACCTTAAAAACTAGTCACTAATTTTAACGTTAAGCCTTTGTATTTTGAAGCACATTTTAAAACTTTCTTAAAAATTAAAAATTTAAGTTTAATTTGTTTAAAATTATAAAACAGTTCAAGGGGAATACACACGATTAGCGTCGTGGTTGAGTAGTTAGTGAATAAATAATAAAGACATTGACAACATAGTAATTAATATAAATTAAATAATATCAATTCGTTATCCCCTTACTTCCCATCTCCAATAATTCAAAAGTATATTAAAATTATTATAGTTCGGCTTTAAATTACATGTGTGGCTCGCTGCAGAATGTTGATGCTGCCTTTCTGTTCGCAAATGTGAACGGATACGGTACTCGCTAAAGTGCGTCTCTCATTTGCAGAAATTACAGACCAACAGACAACAGGCTTGTTGACGTGTAGCAGGATTTATAATACCAGAGCAGAGATTTCTTATTTGCTGCATATTGAGCGGTCGATGGAAAGAACGAGAAGCTCTTTGCACTGTACTTTATCCTGTCACAATTCCAAAGAATATGACGAGTGAGTTTGCACTCGCACGAATCTCTTCAATGTCATTGGTGAGATTGTGAGATGATGAGACTCCTTTTACAAGCTACAGCATGAATGTTTGCGTAAAATATTGAAGTGATAAAGCTGTGTTTTCCTGAGCGTTTACTTAATAAAATTGTACAAAAAACATTGAATTTTAAATTCCTTGTACTACTTAATACAATTTAACAACCTGGTTTAATAACACTGGTATAATGATTTAATTCGTATCTGTATCTGTAATAATCATTTGTCATTATTCCCTACTGTACAACACGTATTTTTCTTCATTTATCAGCTTTGCCTTTTAGTCCTACTGCCCTGCCCATCCATGCCATGCAAAATATGCTGTATATTTTAAAATATCAATGCTCACTCACCCAGATTATGATAACAGTTTTATTACAGTATATTATAATATTTATAATAAAACCACGTTTTTTATTTTTTTTTAAATTGTACATAAAAATTAGAACTTAATTCAAGACATTGAAAAGGATGTAATAAATACTTACATATAGTATACATAAGTATATGAAGTTTTAATCGCTACCACCAAAACCCCTCTGCATTGTATCATTTAGAAATTTCATCTCTCCCTCAATATTTTGGTAAGCGTCCATGTATTCTGTGAGATGCTTTCGATTCTGGTTAACATCTTTCTCAATGGCCAGCAAATCACTGTCCAGCTTTTTGTCTGTTATCTTGTAATTTTCAGTATCATTACTGGACGACGACCCATTTTCGTCATCGTGTTTGTACACGAGTGCTGTCATATTTTGCTCGAGAGTCTGAATTCGTGGGATGATTGAATGTAAGAATTTTAAAGATAGAAGTGTTTTCTGTTTGTAAAGAAAGGACTTTGTGAGGTTCATTTGTGTCTGGGTTTGTATCATAATTGATTCCGCTCGCTTCGCCAAGTTGTTAGGTGTTGAATGATTATTACTACTGTCACTGTAATAATTGTAATCTCCCACTTGACGTCCGCCGGAATAATTGATATTTTCTGTCACTTGTGGCGGTTTGCAATCGCCCTCTTCTTGGAAAACCCTAATAAACTTCCCGCCCCATCGTGCAAGATCCTCAACACATAGTGAAGTTCCGTCCCGCACGATGACCCAGGAACACTCAAAGTTGACACAAGACTGGCATGTTACCTTCCCTGGACATTCTAAATATGAATTTAAGACGAACATTAAATCATTAATATTAATTTTTAAAATTAGTGAATTTCGAAAAAAATCACAGAATGGTTTAAGTATTAAGGTTCTATGCAATTAGAACTTAAAATATTATATTTACCGTCAGATAGAACTCGACCCTGCGCTTCCTTTCTAAATGCAAAAGCCACAATAAGAAAAATCTTCAAATTAAACAAACTCTTCATTTTCTGATTTTGTTTTTACTGTTAAATCATAGTGTAAGTGAGCAGATTATATTTTGTTCACTAAAAGGTGCGTTTGTTTGTTGTTGCCTTGTTGTTTACTAAAATGTTTTTAGATTTGAGCCTCAAAAAAATAAAATTGGGTACTGTTTGACTTACACAAATCTGTTTGAAAATTAATACACGCGTAGTTAGATCAAGATCAATAATTAGATCACAATTAGATTGCACTGATCTAAATGTAATTTGCTGAATGAAAAATAATTACAGAAATGAAAAAAGTTGCGTAGGTTATACAGATA
>JAQFZE010004287.1:0-11447 GCA_034695245.1 Dicyrtomina saundersi
TCAACAAATTTGACGGTTCATTTTTTTAGTGTAATTTTGAGCCCCAATACGGTTGAGTCTTGTTTTAGTTATGAGATAAGTATGATATGTATAATATAATATAAAAATCTGTCTATCTGTCTACTCTGGTTCTGGTTTCATTTAGTTAGGGTACGTCTTCTTGTCTGCCTCCTTCCTTGCGACTATTCTCTCTCGTCTCGTTTGTTCGTCCTCGCCCTTCGCATAGACACTGAAATTAAATAAGCTCTGAACTCTGTCTGCCTCCGTGTAATATATATTATGCACTCCACGTAGTACTTACATTACACATTGCATTGCATTTTTCAAGTTAGAACTTTGACAGCACAAATAATATCATATACATAATAATTATATATTGAATCTCAAGTTGAATGTTGAATTTACAATCAAGAAAAAGAAAAATGACATAATAGACAGTTTTAAAGGGAAATCTAAGTGGGAACGCATGTCCAATAATGTCCAAACCTACCTAGGTACCTAAGTACCTACTCATACATGTCGCTACTGAAGAAGTAAAATTGCCCATCTCCAGTTCTCACTAAAACAGAATTGCCGTTCTCAATTTTGTGGCTTGAATAGTGAATAATTTGGTGTTTGAGCACAGTTGACAGTTGACAGTAACATCAAGAGTAAGAAGTGCCTACTTGCGTATTTTCCCGAAAAAAATATACATAATTAAAAAATGGTGGGCAATTTTGCTTTTAGTGTGAATTAGAGAATGGCAATTTTGCTTCTTCAGTAGCGCGGTATGCGTAATTGTGTAGCTCCAAATTTCAAATACTTCGCCAGAAAATATAGAAGAAAATAAAAATTGTTACAAGAGAATATTTTGAAAAGAGTCTAATAACAGTTTCCTGTCGCTGGCTGAGTATAGTTTGTAGCTGGATGGATGGGGAATGGGGATGGACGACTCATATATGCTACATTATATTAAAAAATTAAACTGATAATGAATGACTCAAGTTTTAACTTTTAAGTCGTCAGCATTAATTTAGTAGGCAGAATAAATAAGCAGATTATTATGTAATTATAGTTTTATACTCAGCGCGCCTAAGTATTAAATATTAAACATTGCTATTATCATACACACTATATTAGATATTACAAATTCTACTGTATTTAACTCTGGGTGTGCTGTGAAATGTACCTAAAAGGTACTTGGGTACTCCAGTATTTCCAAGATAGATACTCTCGTAGTACTACAGTTAAGTAAAAGTACAGACGGATGATGATGACAACGACAAGTGAATTCCCGCACAAGAAAACAGACTAGGGGACTGTTCAAACGTTGATGATGGTTGTTGCTAGGACGGAAGACGAGGAGCTACTAAAATTACGGCGACGAGCTTTTTGAAGCTTATAAGAAACCAGCAGAACTTGAAACCCAACTGCTAAGTTTAACGATAAGTATAAGACCCATAAAGATATGTATAGTAATTTATGCAGTGGAAACCAAGTAGATGTGGAAGTCCAAGTCCAAGTCGATGTCGAATGTCGACGACTATTTAACAATTTATTAATTTGAATTTAAATTTTCTTCCCTTAGTTGCAGTAAACTCCATATACCTAATTATTATTTGAAGGTAAAGGTATATAGCTCATTAGAAATCGGCAATCGGCAACTCAGCTCTTCTTCTGTCTCGGCTTCGGCTCCAGTATCTTACCAGCTCCAGCGGAAGATAGACACGTTCTGTGGACGTAGACTCACTCACAAGACGACATAATACACACATAGCAAAATCACAAAATATACAAAATACTCTCTGCGAGTTCTTCTTCTCCTCAGTACTCACAGTACACACACACTCAGAGACAGGCAGACCGAATCTATAACGTACCTCACCACACACCATATCATTTCTACAACAGGCCAGAAGAGTAGCAGCTATTTAGTTGATCCAACCAAAAGTAATCCGGGTGAAATACGAAGCCAGCCACAGAGACCTAGCGCCTTCCTCTCCCCAGTGTGTAGACGTCTTTCATTTATATAAATAACATTTCGGGCGGTGGTTTTCAGGAGAGTTGCGAGTCTAGTTTGGGTTTTTTTCGTGGACTTTGCGTTGCGTTGCGTATCGTTGACTAGTCGGTCTTCGGTCTTCGGTTTCGGTTTCCGTCTTACAGGAAGAGAGCATTATTTTCTTCTTCTTCTTTTACATTCCTTTACGAAAGGAACAAACACCCCGTTCATTGACGACGGGACGGATAGAGACTACCTACTTTCCAACTCCAGCCAGGTCCAGGTCCGTCTGAATAGACCCATCCTCCTAAGTATCTCCTATTATATTGCACTTCTCAAAAAATTATTATTAGTATACTGCATTTATCATTACATTATACTCAATCCAGTTTACATCCTCATTACTAACATTGGAGATATTGCAGATTGGAGTTGACATTCTGAAATTTCAAGTTATCGAAAGTCATATAGAAATATAGTCGCGTAGTCGCTATATACACACGCAAAGTAGTTATAGGATTTTTAGCGCATAATTATTATAGAAATAATAATAATACGGGAGAAATAACAAGAAATATCATAAAGTGACAAGGGATTCGTTTTGTTGAACGTGGAGCACAATTATTATAATTATACTGAGACCTTCACACCACAACGAAATAAATAACCGAGTACCTATATCTATAGGTTTTAGGGTACGAACGAGACCGTAACCAAGCAGGAAGTCCAAGTGGGATCATATAGACAGAGGAGAGAGAGGATATCGATATTTTGTAATAGAATATTATTTTTCATGCAAACATACTTCTAGAGCTATAAAGGAAGCCAAAGGCAATAATTACATATATAATTGTTGGAAAATGTGATATTTTAAGATTCGTAATTTTTTGAATAGTTTTCTTTTTTTTTATATACTTATTATTTTTAAATAATAAAATAACGTATATTGCCGTGTGTTCTTTATTGTTTTTATCCCCTCCACTAAATCACTTTTTGATGTGTGGGCAGCGGACACTCTGATAAACGAGAGGAATAAGTGATGTAGTTTTAGTAGTCTAAAATAAAAATCGAAAAATTCAATCAAAATCGTTAAATAAATCAAAATAGGAAAAATTCCAGATTCCAGTTGTTCAGTCAGCCTTTAGTTTTATTAAAGGGAAAAGATTCAAAATATTATAATGTCGTGACCTGAGTAGAAAAGTATATTGAATATATTTGATATTCGATAATACTCTGTAGTTTCTAGATATTGACAATTTATATTATATATTTTAATGCAAATAGTAAACAATTCATTGTGACATTTTCTAGTTTGAAAGACATTGAAAGACAACAAATTATTATTATTATTATTATTATTATTGCGGACTTATTATTAATATTATTACGATTCAATATAGCTCAGAGACTTAATAAATTGATTGTGTATGGAATATTATATAAAAGATAGAAGACCTGGAGAGTGGCAAATAATACGAGAGAAATAATAATAGTAAATATTACACACGTGTGTAAAGTAGGAAGTACACAGTAATTATTACAAAAACAAAAACTGCCAGTACCTATATAATATATAATATTAAATAGTAGAGATAAGAAAGAATAATTATATATATACACTCAGTATAAGTAAGGCGAAAGGGATAAATATTTGTTTCTAAAATCGAAAAACACGTCGAATCGTTGAAACGAGAACAACGTTGAGAATTTAAGATAAGACACACGGAGATCTCGAGTAAACATTATAATGGAGTCAGGAGAACTTTATTTTGAGGGTGTGGAAAAATTACTTGAAGTTTGGTTTATGAGAAATGGAAGTCAGCAGGAGTTGGGCTCGGATGACTTTTATGATTGTGTCAACCTGGATTTGAGAAGGATTCCAAAGTAAGTATAAATTCCATGTTAATTATCTTTTTTTTTTGTTGATATTTTTACCATTTCATAAATTAAAAATAAAACGAGGGTCTCTATATGTTATGTCATTAGTATAAGTCGTAGAGTTAAGTATGTCTCCTAATGTATCTTTGATCTTTAAATAGTTTCTCTTTTATATTCGATAATTACAGGAATGAAATCTACAATCTTTTGGAGAATGTCAAGTGTGAAGTCATCTCATCCATGAGCAATGATTATTTGGATTCGTACGTTTTGAGGTTAGTTTTATTTTCTTGCCTCTTTCAAGTCAATGCAGTATATAGATGAGCTGTCTATACTGTCGTCTGTCTTTGCCTTTAATAGGCTTGGATTTAGTTGAGATTTTTAACTTCAAATCTTATCGGGTATAGTGGAGTCACCATCATCGTTAAGTAATTTAGACAGTTGCCAAGTGATCTCCAAGTCGAGGCTGCTTCATTGCAGGAGCGTTCTACAAAATACAATGTTACACTGTAAGTGTAAGTAAAAGGTACTCTGCTGTACTTAGAAATTGGAGCTGGGTGTTTATTTTGTTGCTTTTGTTTTTATGGAAGTGAAAATGTGGACGATTGGGCTGGGTATTAGTTTAGTTAATAAGATAGTTATTAGTTTTGAGGAAGCACGAGAACAAAAGCTGATATTGATAATCAAGTATACACAATATTTGATTTCAATTTCAAGTGGTTGGTGGTAGATAAAAAAATCCATAAAAAGAGTGGAGTGGTAACTGGTAACTTACTAAGCACTTTAGCGGAAATAGATGTCTGTCAAAAATCATGTTCTTAATCATATTATGTGAAGACTAGACGATACGATGGTCACACGAGACGACCCCGAGAATGACAACGACCACGACGACCGACGGCACTAAACAATTTTTAATTCATAAACATTCCATTCATTTTGTTTTGTACATGTTCAGCTTTTAGACTGGATTTGGGCTTGAAAACATTAGGATTTCCATTGGAGGATGGATGTTGCTTATACATATTATAGGTATCAAATAATTTACAAAGGCAACTTACTTAAGTATCTATTATGAGGATGGGCTTGCTTGGCACGTGGACGTGGACCTTACGATCTGGAATTAGATTCATTTCGTTTTCAGTTAATTACAACATTACAAGTAAACTGAGAGAGATAGTTTTCGTTTCATCTTATTTAATGACAGGGGCACATGTCTGTGGCATGCTATAAAATATGAAACTTTAAGTTTTGAATTTCCTCACAGATGATAGCAAAAAAAGATACAATCTTATGGATGGTTAGATTTACATTCTTACCACAAAAACACCATAGTGTTCCTGATCAGTACGATCCATCATGAAAATAAGAAACGATATCGAAAATCGTAGAGCTTGAAAATCCAAGTTTACCATTTACAGGCAGGACGATGGATGAGGAGGCATGGTTTTACATTTCACATTTAACATTGAACACATATATTACACAGAATAAATCGATGCTAGAATTAAATTACAGAATAACAAAAGTCACGTCAAGGGTTGATGATGTAGATTTTAATAACCAAATTGTATAAAAAACTTATATTGAGAAAATGAATGTCAAATTAGCCAATGAGAAATTTGTGAGAGCCAGGGAACAAGGAAAGAAACCGGCTCTTACCGGCTTTTCTCGACATAAAAAGCGTTATAAAGCAGTAAAGTTGTTGCCAATTGTCAAAAAGAAGTCAAGAAGATAGGGTGAAGCGAAGGAAGCTAGTTATAAAAAGTCATACTACATATTATGCATACATACTAGAAAGTTAAACCAATGCAATGCTCAAAGCAGGTTTTTTTATGAGTGAGATCGACGCGCCAATTTTTTGTTCGTTTGAATTGTCAACAAATTTTTTTTAGTCAATTTCTCCATTTCTTCAAACTTTTATTCAATTCCATCAAGTCTGCACTTTCTTTTAGCAACGAATTAAAAGTTAAAAGAAAGGACATGAGTCAAGGGGTCATGCATAAATTAGGTCATCCATAGACAGCTATATAGGGGGTAATGCTTCTTGACATTCTCGAGTCGTCAATTATTATAAAGTGTTAAATTACTTAACTTATGAATGTACTTAAAAATGCTTCCCCCTGTCGGTCTTATAGCTACATATTATTATTATAGTGGCTATAAGTCTTACTACTGCTACGTGTCATATTGTGTCGATTTTAAAACTTCTTTTTTACTTTAACTTCCAGTATGAACACTATGAGCAGTATTATACTTTTATTTAATTATAAATTAATACTTGCTGCTTTATTAGGTACTTGTACCGAAACCGACGTCATACTTCCAAATAATATAGGACTTGCACTGACTAACTGTGACCTATCGTCGCTTTCCGTAGGTTCAGTATTAAATTTCTGAATTGATTAGTTAAAATTTGCTGAAACAAGCTAGAAAATAAATTTAAGTATGTTAGTTCACTTAACACGCGTTCATTTTTTATAGCCAGTCATTAATTGCCGGGACATCAACCCACCACTCAAGCCAAATGCAATAATAGATATGACGGACGACGGAGACAATCGGTGTGGTTGTCATTTTCATCCGTTTATAACAATATCGCTATTGTAATTCGTAGCTAACTAGACTATATATAGTTGACTTGATATTGATTATATTATATTACGATGATCTAATTTATGAAGTGGATGCAGCATTAAAATACACTGGAGTAGTCAGTTATTGGCATATAAGGAAATGTGCAATTTGGACAATTTTTGAAATACTGAAAACTGATGAGCAGAGTTGTGTCGTTTAAATTTTGATTTTGACTAAACATGAGGATGGCATATAAATTGTACTAGGTAATTAAATTATAAAAGGGCATTCTTAGCATAATGTAATAAGTAATAATTATAGAGCATGTTGGATTACATGCAATTTTGCCACTTTATTGACTTTCAAATGACCTCATTTCATCATTGCAGCATTGTATTGGATTGAGAAGGATTACCTTTAAGAAAACAACAATGGTCGACATGTATAGTGTACACGAGTATGAAAACGATGGGTGACACAAGTAGTTAAATGAAATCAAAAGAGTTAAACGTATAAATTGAAGAAAATTTTGGATTATTATAGTGATAGATCATTATCATTATCATGGTCGGGTTTGTAATTTTAGTTTGAAATGTATAAATACTTTTTGTTTTTACAGCGAAAGTAGTCTGTTCGTCTCGAAGAAGCGTTTCATTCTGAAAACATGTGGAACAACCACACCACTTCAATGTTTGAAATACTTGATGATTCTGGTTGAAACCTACACAGGATATGACGCAGTCCAGGTATGAAAACTTAGAAATATTTCAAAATGATCTTGAGAATGTACGGACGTTTAGTCTTGTTGATCGTTATACCTCATATCCATAATACGGATGTAGATTTTTTAAAATGCAAAAACTTTGTGTAACCCTATAGAACGTATTCTACTCACGTAAGAACTACAAGAGACCCGAGTTGCAACAATCTCCACATCGAGATTTTAAAGAAGAGCTGGATCTTCTCGAGCAATTTTTTCCAGGTAATAAAATAATAATAATAATTCATATTACGCAGAAAAGACTATTTACACAGATCCATAGGTCATCCAGATATAGTCATTATATAAATACCCATTTATAAATACTTTTTGTTTGTCTACACTCGTCAGATGGAAATGGATATTGTTTGGGAGGGAAGAACGTGACGGACTGTTGGTACTTGTACACCTACGTCAACAATAACAACAATAATGTGTTTGAGAATATGCTGGACGAGAAGGAGAACATTTCGTCATTAGCTCTTATCAACGGGGAACGTGATCAGAATGAGGAGCCAGATCAAACTTGTGAAGTGTTGATGACCGAATTGGATCCAAATATTATGAAGATTTTCTCGAAAGAGTCTTGTGTCAACGGTCATGAGGCTACTATCGTACGCTAAATATTGCATCTATTAATAAATTATATCACTTTAACTGTATCTGCGTTTGTCATGTCTACAGATGTTTCAAAAGTATTTACTTAAGTTTTACTTGTATTTTTATTTCAGAAATCAGGGATTGATCGTATCTTTCCCAATGCTGTCATCAACGATCATCTATTCGAGCCTTGTGGCTACTCCATGAATGGAATCTTCAAAAATGTAAGAATATAAGTACTTGTTAATGTGTATACATTTTAAAAATGCTTAAAGCGAAATTGTATTATGGGGCTTTTGTGTGCCTGTCTGTATAGTATTAGTAATCAAAATTGAAAATGAAGTACTTAAAATTAAAACTCTATATGTCTGTTCTATTTAAACATATATAACAGTCAGAGGAAATGGGTAATTCTAATGTGAGTTTTTAAAAAAATTAACGAAAACAAAATTCAAAATATTTTCATGTAATTTTATAGTAAAATAACAACTATGAATATTTCAAAGTAAGTATGGAATGCGATTTTGATTGTTGTTGCAATAAATTTTAATTTTATAGGGAAGTTATATGACAATTCATATTACACCCGAGCCGGACTACTCTTACGTCAGTTTCGAAACAAATGCTCCTCAGGATTCTTACATGGACATTATTCAGAAGGTTTTGAGCATTTTCAAACCTGGGAAATTCATTATGACTCTTTTTACGAACAAAGTAAGTAGTATTTTAAACGGTATCATAAACAACCTTGAGTTTCTTTTATTTCAGACAGTACTTGTCTAATTATCCCTATTAAAATATTTATTTGCATTTTGTATTTGTAAATATACGGACGATTTTTTGTGTGTACTGCATAATACAATGTGGTCATATACTCAGTGAGGTTTGTATATTTTTTATTTATACAGGCGAGCTCTGCATCGGGTGATCAAGAGAAGATTCGTTCATTGACACGATTCTCAGATGAGTGGGTTCGGGTTGAATCCAAATATTGCCCATTGAACAACTATGATCTCACTTACGCTCACTACACTAAATATCCCAGCTGAGATTTAATAATTCATTGGATGGGTCTCTACGGGTACGACTGGACCTCTGGATTGGATTGGCTAATGGACTATTTTATTTGGAAGTATACTAATGCTAGATTTTTTATTTGGTACAGGGATGAAATTTCTTAGCTTCCATTCATCACTCTTTTGTAGGTTGTAAGGCTTTTCTCTGTACAGTACAGTAAAATGTTTTCAGTACCTAATTAAGTTTTACATTACAATAATATACAGTAAATACATAATTTTGTTACAAGAAAAATCAAAATCAGGTATACTTTTTAAATCAAATTTTAAAACATTTTGAAATTTATTTAAATTTAAATCTATTTCCATTCGTTTTTTTTAAGATAAATACTAAATTCCATTTACAAAGAAATTCTTATAGTATATGTATCACAAATTCAAACATACATATACTATAAATATAATTATATGACACGTATTTTTGTTCCCTATGTCGCTCATGAATATTTTTAAATCGACTAGTAGCAATCTATATTTTATGAATTTTTTGAAATTTTTCTTTTTGTTTTAATTTCCCTTCCCTTGAAAGATTCCTTTGTTGTAGTAGACAAGTTTTGACTATTTAAATCACATAATATGAAAACTTACATGAATTATGTAAAGCTAATTTTAATAACTTTTCAAAAGTTAAGTAACAGAATTACACATTATTTTGGATATAGTGGACTTTATGTGTGATAAAAAACCTGTGTTGTCCATAATATGTAGTTCCTTATTGGAAAGAGATCACGGTTTAAGACAGAGCATAAGTATGTTGTGTTTTTGTCGCCATTTTTTAGCTTCTATCACAGCGTTGTAGAATAACATAAAAAATTTAATTAAGTAGTAAATGTGGGTAAAATTGAGGAATTTTTCAAACAATTTTATATTTATTTGTGGGTGCATAAATGTTAAATATTATTTCATTTAATTGTTGTTTCATCCACACAGACAAAAAATTCAAATATTGAATTTAAAACCCGCAAATAACTATAATAAAATTACAGAATGCTCTAAAATTTAATTCGCTATCGCAGTTAAAATCTTGTGTGAAAGGCTGATTTAAATATATTGGTGAAAGAAAATTAATAGGTTGTCTCTTATGTATGAAATACAGTAATTATGTTAATTATGCTATGAAAGGAGCATACATTTTCAATTTGATAATTTAAGACATTCATGCTTTTATTGTGTAGTTAATATGTAGTAATGATTTGATTTTAATTGACTGGGATTATGTTTGAGTTTTGAATGGATCAGCTTGAGACATCAGCTTTTGTGGAATGCTACTACTTAGCAATATGATTGATTTCAATTTTTGATCTAAAGATTTTTAGTATATAGAATTTGACTTTAATGCATGCAAATGAATTAATAGATGGACGAAATGTGAATTTTAACAACAGTAATAATACTAATTATTACAACATTAATTAAACACTATGTTAAAAAATAAATTATAAAAAATTAAAAAAATACATAATATACTTATACATTTTATGATAATGCTTAATTTTAGAATGGGGTTTGGGGTTTTCTGCTCATTATTGCTAGGTTTAATTTTAGAATTATATTATGCAACATTTTATTTTAAAATGTTTGCTTTAATAGCGTCTTACTGGTTCTGGTTATGGGCAGATATTATTAATATTTTAGTCTAATTTTAATAAAATCATCATGCACTGTAGGTAAGGTAGACCGCAGAAACATTCAATGTAATGCACAATACAACGTAATTATAGCAATTAATAAAACCTCTATATGTGTGTGTATAGTAGTGTAAGTACAAGTTATGGGTTTGGGTTTACTAGTTCATGTTCATAATAATAAGTATACATAGTTGGTTGTCGGAATTATTGGCTCAATTATTTTCAGTTAAATTAAGAGTTTAAATAATAACAATTATTCTAAAGACTCCAATTCGAAAGTTATACCTTGTAGTAGTTATATATCCTTTTAAATTAGTAAAAGGCAAAGATACATTGAAAATAATTATTAAACTATTCTATTAGGCACATATTATACTTTGTTAAATGATTTGCGTGTTTAAGTTTAGTATTGTATTGTATTGGCCTGATGTGATTGTTTATTGTTTATGTTTCATAATCACTTAAGTCAAGTATGATAATTTTAAATTTCGAATTAAATTTAAATTACCAAATTAAGTACCTTCTTACAAAATTATCTTGTAAATTGCAATAATTATGACATAAATGAATTAAAACATAATTTAGTAACTCAGCAATGAAATTATTAAATGTATACAATTCTATTTCAATTTATGGAATAAAACGGTTCATTTTATCTGAAAATCTTCTAGCTGCATACTTATTATGTAATCTCCTTCCTTATACATAAAGTAGCATACAAAATACATTATATATTATCCATTCCGCTCAATCATTCTGAATAATCCATTATGTATCTATATAAGTATAGCTAAACTTCAGTATTCCATATAACTAACTGGAGCCGGAATACATTAACATAGTCGATTACAATAGATTTGTCGTACGTAGTTATTCTATTATCGTTATTCATGAAATTAGAAAGGACGTTTTCTTTCCTTGAAACAACGTAATATACATAACTAAGATAA
>JAQFZE010004288.1:0-11447 GCA_034695245.1 Dicyrtomina saundersi
TTTCCAGATTTCCAGCCTTTTCTTTTTTGCAGAAGAATAATATACGTAATAATAATAATAATATTAATAATGAAATCTCGTTTTTTTCAATCTAGTAGGAGGCATTGAAGTTAATATTGAAAAATAATGAAATCTCGAATTCTGTTTTACTGTGTATTATCTGCATTTGGATTTTTATTAAGGTACCAATAGAGCACTAGAGATTCAACAGTGCATAAAACTAATTTTGGAGAAGCTCTAGAAATTAGAATTAGGAAAATATATATAGGTATAGGTATCTACATGTACTTGAATGTAATTTGGACTAGACACAAATGAACTGATTTCGATTTCCTGACTCACGTATGTGCACACCATAAACGAATCCGAATAGGACTATATAGTATTATGAAAAATAAATCTCTAATGCCATTCGTTCTTTCGTGAGCCTGTCGTGTGTCGTCCCTATTTTTTCTACAGTCCCTGGGTCTTTTTATGATTACGTGTGCACGGGCTGAATACACGTTGAAATTGAAATACATAATAGTATTTTTTTTATGTATCTACATGGTATGGTACAACTATGTATAGTCTACAATTGAGATTCAATGCTTGGCCGTTGCTTATGATCAATGATCACCATCATCATCATGCGAGATGAGATGAGACTCAGCCGTTCTTGTTCATCCGAACACACAGTCCATATATATAGTCTCAGCTCATCCCTTTTCTAGTTCGTCTCATTTCTAATTCAATATCCTAATGATAGTATAGTGGATTGGGGATGTGGAACTTAGCGTATTCAAGGATGTACATAGATAATATTATACAGATTGCGAGAGCACAAGCCGCTGAGCTCATAAATACAATAAGCAGCCTGCCCACTATTATTATTACTGCTGCCTTCATGTGGCACTGTCCTATAATGTATGTACGTACCTATACTCCATATGTACGGTATTGGACGGGACGCAATATGGCTGTGACTGTTGTGGATGATGTTGATCTTTATTATGTGGAGATCAGTGGCGTCGAGTGCGAGCGATGAAGCAGTGGATGTGGATGTGGATGGGAGCAGGTGATGAAGACTAGAACGAATTTTTATTTGGGTAAAAATCATAGCGATTACAGTGTGGCTAAAATGAGTCAAAAGGACCAAAAAGCTCAGCAATGAACATAAAATATACAAAATACCAAAAATCCCGACAAGAAATGACAAGGACCACGGCTAGAGAAAAACGACAAACGACCTCACTTGAAACCAGCAGCAGCCAGTTGCCAGTATACCAACGGCACCGCACCATCACCTAACTACAATGTACCGAGAGGTATATATTGATGATAATGTACAATATCTATATACATAATATTGACAAAAATTTGAGCATTACTCGTGTTATTTTACTTTCCTTTCCTTTGCCTATTCCTTATTCACCTTCCCTGCTGCATCTGTGTTTTTCAGGATCAACACAAAATAATACGACAAAACGACAACGGCAAGCCCATAGGTCCAGGGCTACGCGACGAGGACACACAAATATTTTTTTCATTTTCTACATTTTTTGTCAACCACACTACCATTGTAGGCAAATCCAGCACAACACGACTGTTACTGCATACTGGTAACTGGTGACTGGTTCCTACACAAAAACACGAGCTTTATCACTATACTGACTGATATCAGATCATACAGACAGTAAAACTTTTGGAAGCCCTCGATCAGCAGCCTTTTCCTCCGTTTTATGCCCTAAAATATGATATTCCTATTTCTTTATAAATTTGGACTTTTGAATCTCAACAGGCACTGCTGTGGAATTTTATAACTCAACTGCATACAGGCACAATGTCCAGTGTAAATATCAAAAGTTACAAAACAAAAACTTCAGTTTACCTATATATATACCTACAAATTCATGTACTATATATACATGGAAAAAACTTGAAAAAAGCAAGCGCAGCAAACAATATCCACTTCCACTTACAATACGTTTTCGTAGCCTAGTTCATTCAATAACAACACAAACAAGACAATATTTCCATTAGTTTCTTATAGTTTCTTTAATAAAAAAGAAATATGAAATTAAGCTGACTAATAACTCAAAAAAAAGATCATTAGGGGGATATCATATCACATGTATGTATCACCGCTCTAAATATAGAAAAAAAAAGGCGTTTTACTATCAAGGCATGTATCGGTCAACCCATCACAAACATGAGCACCACATAAGCTTGTTTTTTTGTAGAAAATGTGTCATTGGATTTTCAAGTGACCACTATATACCAGTTCTGGAAAGAGTATAATATTTGATTAAGATCTTATCTTACACTTGCTGTACCAACAAGTACCCACAAAAGCAAAGAAAGCTCATCATACTACATATAACAGGCAAAAGTTACGTTCAAAATTCAATGAAGGGAACACAATAATAAAATCCAATTATTACCCTTATCGCGCGTGCCGACAAACACCTTGTAATAACTGTGGACAAGGTACAAAAGTTAAATGAACCTCTGATTACCCAATGTCAGTGCAAAGATAATAATGATAAAAAAATTCAAGTTCATTGAGTACATGAGGTGATATAAGACATTAAGAAGCCTAAAATAATATAAGAAAAGAAAAGAAAAAGAAAAAGAATACCTATACACGGGGAGTTAAAAGAAAAGAAAAAAGAAACTTGATTTGAAATGGAAACTGGAGTGAACCACCGCCCTCCAGTTCCGTCCATTTATATAGATTTTCACTGACTGTAGGAGGTTACGTGTCCATAGAGCACCACATTTAGAACATGTAGTTCAATACACGAGTATTAGGTAATGACCTGCCTTATTATCGCACCCCCCTCTCTCTCTCTCTCACTCACTGAATAAAGGAAGAAGGAACCGCGGAGGATGGGAAGCCTTGAGCGAACATAAGGGCCATAAAAAAGAGGGTGTCGACTTAAAAAATCGATCATGAAAGCAATCATGGTGGGGAGCCGCCCTCAACCCATTGCTCAACACACTTATGACACGCGAATGATGCAAACAGTAGGAAAATTTTTAGTACTTTTTTAATCTAGAATCTAGATAGAACCACATCCAGTAGATAGATCCTTTTACAACACATCAACACAGATCCGCGCGACAAAATTAGATCCTTTCAAGTGTCTATATACTATAGGTAGGTACCTTCACTCCTTTTTTTTATGCTTTTTTCCCACTACGGCTCCAACACTATGATCCTAGACATAGATCATTTTACTCGGATCAAAAGCGAAAAAGCACAAAAACGACTCAGCAATCAATAGTATTGAATTTATATCAGTATAAAGCGGCTAGTAGTTTTTTGTGTGCTTTCTACCAATCTGTCTTTGTATTTTGTGAGTAAACCATATTTATATATTGCCCATCCAACTATTACATGAGGACATAAGGCAAGGGTACAATAGCAACGTGGACGTGTATACTTAAGCTCAGTTTTCGTCGTTTTCAGTTTCAGAAGATCCCTTCCTGAAAAAAAGAGGAAGAGAAAAGTTTGGGGAAATCTAAAATAGGGACTACCTATAAGTATACAGTATACACAGACAATTCCAATTTATAACATTTTGAGTCATATGAGGTTCCGTATATCATAAGGGATGCCGTCGTCATTCTCATATTATACAGAAAATCTGTAGTTTGAGAGCGTAAGCGGTCTGTCGGGATAAAAATAGTAATAGAAACCATCAATGAGAAAAAACAGACCCCCATGCTATGCATTAATAATATTATTATGACTTGATCCAACTACCTAGATGCTATAGAGGTACACTTTCGTTACCCTAATAGTGCATTATGCATATACCCTTAAGTCTACCACCACGCGGATAAATAGCTGCTCTGGGTACTACTGTCCCTATGTTATAGACATTTTTTGTGAGCAGTTCCATGTCTCGGTCTCCGTTTCATTGGGATTAGCCTTTTTTTCTGTAGTTGTAAAAAAGGAAGCTGAAGGCCCTTATCTCCATACGTGTACAAGATACAACATCCTTCCTAATTTTATAATGCTATTTGTTTAGATATAAACCAAATAAAAACCTTCATCTCATACTCAAGACTCACGGCGCAATGCCTACCCACTGCTTCATCCCTAAAGTTCTTTTAGTATACAGCCGGCTCAATAAGCTAAGGGGGAAGTGACAAAAAAAGAATAGAGAAAGGGAAATGAGAGAAAACCTAATAAAAATGTTACCTGAGATTAAAAAAAGTGTATGTGCCTAAAAATACCTAAGCTTGTTTTCTACGTTGGTGTGTGGTTGAGGTTGAATAGTGTGTGGCAGAGTAAGTGGCAGGTAATGTTAATAATGTTATGTTATACATTACCTTCCACAGAGCTTGGGTCTTACTATAGTCATGCAGACACACAGACACAATGCTATACTGCTCCTTGTAATCTGCCAAGTACTAATAAGTGCTTGAGGACTCGACGCCGTAAAACGCGTGGCCCATCACAATAAAACGATTACGTTTCACACTTTTTTATTTCCTGTACTTCTTTTTAAGAGGAGGTCCTCTATGCCCTTTTTTATCCTCTTTATCCTCATACCCTTACAAAAAAGCAGGTTTGATCATCCCCGTTTTTTACATGATCATAATAAGCGTGTAGGTAATCAGAGGGTAGTAAGTAGTACAAATAGACAGAGAACATAATAGACTCGTTTACGCAGTCTTTAAATGAAGGGCCAGAATATCCCTGACACAAAACACTACATGAACTATGGTCGCGTGCTCACTGTTTTTTTGTATTCTAGAGGAAAAAAACAATTATAATATGACAGTATTACAGGCTTTTTTTACCTTTTACTTTTTACCGATACGGATGACACGTAACCCCAGGGTGATAGGGTGTGAAGTGTGTGCTAATGGTGCTACTGTTTGGAATTCAATGGAATTATTGAATTTGATTTAATCAGTTTATCAGCTACATTGTAAATTGAAAGCTGGTTTTTTGTTGATGTTATTCTAATAACATTGATAATATAAAAGTCATAAAATACAAATAAACATTGAGCAACATATAATAGTATGTACGTAGTCCCATTTGTGTGTAACCTATCAAGTCAGAAATGTTTTTATAGAAACATTATTCCCTTAGCTACCTGTATATGAATATTATGATTGTCCAATTCACACAGAGTTTCTCTGTTAAATCACCACCTTACTGGCAACTGATGAAGGCTACGATTATAAACAAAGGAAAAGATGCTTACCTGTTGTCTGTTGCTACTATGGGACTCTCTTGACAGCTCACTAATGATGAGGGATTTCAATTTTCCTTAGAGAACGCGGATAAAGTTTGTCCAGATCCGAAGAGACCGAAGAAATGTAGTGTAGAAAACTAATCCAATCCAAATCGTAATAATAATAATTGTATTGTATCCATAGGTTAATTATAGAACCTACACAATAAGTTTTGAGTTTTCAAGTAAAACTTTTGACTTTATAAGCTTCCTTCATTCACAGGATTAATAAGGCACTAAAAGGTTTCCAGTACTTTCCAGTTTTTAAGCTCGGATTAAGCAAATAGCTTCAGTATATATAGGTAACTAACTGTAAGTTTCAGCGTCTTCGTTTTGTTCGGATGACTCAGGCATAATAGTAATATAGTTATACGTTCCCAGCAATATATAGCTTGATTTGTAATTAGGAAAACAAAACTGTTCTTTTGTTTACTTGTTGTTTGTACTTAAACTGCGTCTTTGTGTCTCATTTACACGAATGTAACTTGCAATCTGAAGAGTATATTATAGATATTTTGAAAATGCTTTTTAATTTTGTAATTAATAATTAAAAAATTGGAAGGCGGAGAGAAGTTAAGTTATGGAAATTATTGGAATATATTTTTATTAGTTATAAAGTATAGTAGTGTAGGTAAGTAGAAATAGAATGGAGAAATCTTGCCGTGCTGTGTGTGAGTGAAATGTACTGTATTGTATTTTGGACCGTAAGAAACTTGTCGACGTTAACTGGAGGACGGACACGAGAAGAATGAAAGTTTAACTTCCACACTTTCCAGGATCCACAGCATCCAGGAGCCAAATCCACACGAAATTCTCAACTACTGTGAGTAAACGTACTACATACTATTACTATTAGGTATAGAGCTTTATAGCATTTTTGTAATATAGATTTTTACTACTCGTCGTCGTCACAACTTCTGTCCTTTAGGGAACATCTTACAACATGTATATTACATTGTACACAACTTCCTTCCCTGATATACACAGTATCTTCTACGATGCCTCCTTTTTGTCCACTCATAATACAGAGTACACATTTAACCATTTAACTACAGTTGCAGTTGTGGCCCCTTAGCGTCAGCTGACTCTTTTCCATTCTGAAAGTACACAAAAAGATATTTTATACTCATGTCCAGTACCCAAACTAAAAATGTGATGACCAACAAGGACATATGACTTGGCTATGACTATATACGCTATACTAACACTATACTAATTGGAATTGAAAGCATGTCACAAAACGAAAATAGCATTTAACTGTTTTAACCGTTTTTTCGTCGTTTTTTGACAGTATCACCATATGTATACGCTAGTAAGGTTCACTTAGTCACATATGTTTAATAGGTGATAGCACTGCTTATTATTATTCGACATTTTCATTTGTTGCTTTATACTACATATACCCTGCACTATATATCTGCATCTGTACATGAAATTTAATTTTTATCCAAGAGAAAACGAAACTCAGTCAGAGTACATTCCCCTTTTCATTTTCTTTTATACTCATCCCGTCAAACCGTAATTTTAAATGTTCAGTTTCAGTGTAGTCAATATAATATGCCCTATGTCTACCATATACGCTGCAACCTTGGGAAGACTATAGACGCAGAACAAAGCATAAAACAAAAGGGAATCATCCAAAAATTCGATATCTCTTTCATATTCATTTCCCTTCACCCCCACATTTTTTGCATACCGGCATGTCTTTGGTAAAGTAATAATGAAATATTCCAAATTCCCATATTCTAATCGAATCTATACAATGCATTAATTATTTATCAGGTTTATCTACATAATGTTTTTTGGTGTTTTTTGTCGAAGTCGTTGAACATAATTTAATACAAATAATTATACAAATATAATTGCGGTTTCCCGTTTTTTGTGTAAGGACCAAAGAAGCCATTTAATTGGTAAGAATTAATTAATTCACCATTACCTCCTAATCTCATCGTCAGTTTTAACTTAATGTTAGTTCAATGTTCAATTTTAGCATAAGAATTTGTTAATTATTCGATTATTAGAAGTCTTTCAATCATTTAAAACTTCAATCCTCTCAATTGACGAATAAGATACAGAATTACAGAGGAACGCATGGTTGTACAGATAGTCTAGATGGCAGACATGCGTTTTCTATTTTAAATATTTCTACCGATTACTGTTACTTTGCATGCTTTGGTTTTGCTTAAAAAGTGTATGGATAGGAAAATGAGAGCGCTGTGCTAGACGATGTCTATACATTCACATTCTGACTGAGGATTATTTTGTCACTACTTTTTGTCGTATTGTCTCCATGCAGGAGGGATGAATGACCGGATAGGACTAAAATATAAAAATTTGGGGGATGACCATAAAAGCGAAAGGGAGAAAAAAGCTTCAAGTCAGTGCATGGCACATATTAACATACATACTTGTAGCACACGAGCCTAATGTGTAGCAATATAAAGTTTGTATACTGATAATGAAGCATGAAGCAAGTGTACTAAACGACCAAAACTCTAAAGAGGGTAAAAAACTTGATAGTGAATTCTGATCGGATGGAGCACCAACAACACCACACCAAGACCAAGGCACGAGGGTTCAAAAAGTAATGGCTGCAACAACAGCCATAACACAAAAAAACTCCGTTACTTTAATCTATATAAACATCAACATATCTATATAGCTACAACTTGATAATTATAGAAAACTACAGATAGTTAGAAAAGTACATAAAGTTTGAGACTGATATATAAAGATTACTAACCTGATACTACTACGTACGACGTAAGACCGAGTGCTGAAGCTCTATCAGTTTCTGTAAATACAGCTGCTTCGAACGCACGATTTGTGGAAGGCGATAGGACCGTTACCGCTGAAGCCACGGCCACGGCGACTACCACATTATATATTATGAGATCATGAGAAGATTTGGTGGGATGATGAAACCGAAACGGAGATGCGGATGAGACGAAATGATGCGAAAGAGCTTTCCCTAAAGAGGGAGAAGCCCCGCGCACAGCATCGCATCAAACTTTCATAATATGGTGTCATCTATCTATATCTCTAGCTTCCAGATATGAGATACCCACGTCCCGCTGTCACTCTCACAATCAGTTCCCCTTGCTTGGCCTGTCCTCAAGTCCTGGAACTGGAAAGCTGGAAAAAAGACAGGCAAAAACTCCATGTTTCGCAATGACTGATAAATAACATTTTTTATTGCTAATTAATGTAAACTTTAAACTGCCTTATACAATTAGTGCAAATAAAAATAATTACTACAAGTGTCAATAAGAGTACGAACAGAAACATGATAGATATTACCAATTACCTACTGATATTTAATCAATAGCAGTGTAAACACAGCCCATGTAGAAGCTGGAGCGACGTAATTAGGATTTCCTCAAATATTTACAATAACTAGGAAAACACTTTCCGGTTAAAAGTTTGTTGTTTTACTGTTTTAAAAATATATGTATAAAGGTACGGAGAAGTTGATCAAATGTCAATCCTACATTATGTCATTATTTACATTGAATAAGGTTTTATATGTACATTATGGGGAAATGCTGCTTTTTATCCACAATCTGTGACATCTACATGGTCAGTCGACACCATGCTCAGATGTTAAGATATATAGGAGTATGTTTCGAAATCAAAAATAAGGATCATCATATAGGAATGAAAAAGTAGCTATAGGTTCTAACAAATACTATTACTACATATTAAACATGTGTCCATGTGGATCAGCTTCTGCTTGTGCCTAACTGAATAATACTTTATGGAAAAATATAAATTGAAATAGAGATAGAGAGAGAGAGAGATGCGATAAAAGTATCCAAATCAAAACACTAGGAGGGTACCACCCACGACTCGCAACACTGGAACGTTACTCCAAAACTCATAGTACCCAAAATAAAATATCGCCTACTGTCACTGATCGTATAGTACAGGGAAAGCCACTGCGTAAAATAAATGCATTTTACAGCCTTTTAATATAGAAAGCAGAAAAAAAGATGAATTCACAAAAGCATAAAAATAAAGGAAGCCATGTGAGTGAAATGAAACCGAAACTTCAACATGTTGCAGTTGGAATTGGAAGTTTGCTACACTGACTCTGACTCTGTTCCGTTGGTTTGTACGTAAAGCTAAACGTAATGATGGTGGGCAGTCGGTGGAAAGAAACAATTTGGAATTTACATTTCCCTTTGTTCACAATTTGATATTCTTGATTTTCATTTTGAGTGTGAGGAGTGCAGAGCACATATTGCGGACTAAAGCCTCTAGGAACTAGGTATCTATATTACACTCTGAAATATTATGGAGTGATATCACTGACTTAGTCAGTGAGTCGTTGACAGAGAACTCAGAACGAGAGCAGAGAGAGAGGAGACCCAACCCTCTTATTTCATTCTCATCTAACCCATAAAATACTCATCAATTAAATCCACTTGAAATACACTTTACTTTTCATTTTCACAAATTCAAAACAACCTTCTTTTGTCCTATAATAATCTATAATCATTTAGACGGAGCAACTGAGCTGGTGGGTGATCCATTCTATGCTATTCAAAATAGATCTGTTCCATTTTATTTTATAGACGGAGACGGATAACCTATATCTATATGCAGTTTCAATAAGTGACTTGCAACTAAAAGGATAAAACACTGCTGAATAGCTGAATGCGCATCTGGACTCTATACTGTTTTTTGTAGGAGCATTACCAAAAGGGTATAACTCTGAAATACTAATATGGCGTCCCTGTATATTATAATTATAATAGGCACTAATCAATTTTATTAGAATAAAATCTAAAACTGCATACCATATTATATTAAAAGTTCAAAATTTAAATGTGAATGAAAAGTCGAAATATAATCATTTATAGACATAGATAAGCGTGACTTCACTTCCAACACATAAAATATATATCAGCACTACTTTCTAATTAGAACCGTATTTCCTGTAATAGTAGACGGGCCTGTATACTATCTGGTTTCTAATAACTCCCAGGTCTAAATTAAAGACTGACGTAACTCCCCCTGGAAGTTATTTGAAGCTTCACGATACTGATGTCTGGTCTGGTATAATGAAGTCTGAGGAGAAAAGGATAAAATTATTCTCGAAGCTGATCTCAAATTCTAGAACAATCAGTGATCTATATAGCTATGGGAGCATGGGAGCCATTAGATTAATTCAAGCTAATTATGTTGCTAATGATTTACCATTCAATTTCCCCTTCAAAAAACCATCTACATTCTAAGAATATTTTGTTTTACTCATAATGTAAATGGAATTTTAATTATGGGACAGAACAACATGAATTCATTATTGTTGTTATACATATACTCACGCAGTAAGCTCCAATATGATTATGTATATCCTAAAGAATAATGAAGTCATTATATTCCAGCTTGATTGGGCTTTTTTCTATATTACTACTCACTGTTGATATCATAATCATAATTACTGAAACTAGTAGACGAGTAAAATCAAAAAGATACCATACGAGACTTTTTTCCCCAGTTATTTTGTCCTTTCCTATATCAATCCAGCATGGAGACAGTAGACGGTCAAAAGTCAAAACTACCCTCGAGATAGAGTTGCTTCTTATTTTTAATCACAAGTATTAAGTATGACTTCATTTCAATTTATCTGTAAGTCGGGAAGACCGCACGTATTTCAATGCATTGTCATCTATCATCTATAGGTACCTAAAATCCTGCTGCGTAGGTACAGGATCTGAAAAAAAACACGAACACGTAATAAAACATTATTGTAGGATCATTAATGTAAAACACAAAATACTGTGCTGTGATTATAACAAACTATATAGGAAGTTAGAAATAGCCGAAAGGACCCACAATAATACTTACTATCATAATGAATTAGAAGTACCTACCTACATAAAACATTTTTTGAAACACTAAATAAATATTATTCATCATCCAGATATATACATGACAGATGATATTTAATACTAAAACACCTACAGCGTATACTGAAAGTGAGAAGGACACATAAAAAATGCATGTATTTTTATCACTGAATAGGTCAACTAATTTAAACTTGTGTAATAGCTCCTGTGTGAGATCCAATTGTACTGCGTATTTTCTGGTTTACTGTAAGTAAATAATACTTTGTATTGTGTCAGTAACTTTGGTACAAACACAGACACCTATTTAGCGTCTCAAATGTGTAGCATTTTATAGCTGATAAGAAGAAAGTAA
>JAQFZE010004289.1:0-11446 GCA_034695245.1 Dicyrtomina saundersi
TAGGCCAGGAGATCTGAGCTTGTGGCCTAGTCCATTGGGCCAATGGACTAATCGGCTCCTGGACTACGACATATATATTATATAGAGCGATGTGTGTTACTTAAAAAGTTAAGTACAGATTCGTGTATTGATTAATACACGTATCTATATATATTTATTATACTATATATTTATGTGTAACTAATACTCAAAGACCATGTTTCATCATATTGCACGAGAACACTATCAAGTCAAAGTGTACAAAACGCTAAAAATAGTTGGAGGAGGTCAATACATTGCAAACGACTTTTATTATTACGATTACGATTAAACTTAATACTATATACCCCGACCACGCTAAAAAAAATTAATGCATGTAACTACATCGGAGAACGCTGTAGCCAACAACAGGTATAATTATATGTGTATTTTATATTTTATTTTTTCACAGAGGAACAAAAGGATCCATTTTGAAAGCACTCAAATTAAAATGAATGGAAAAAAAATCCTGACTTTAAAAGTGCTAATTACTTTACTTACATTGTAAAATTAAAACTAAATTTTTCGAAAATACTTTTAAACATTGTATCCTCACGTAATATCGTAACAATCGCAATACATAAATAGTAAAAGCCGGCAAAACAAAAATAGGGGGTACAAAACAGGCAGATAATATTTTTTTTACACACTATATACACAATATATAAATACATTGCACCAATCCAATCCAATCTAATAATATAAATTAAATAATAAGTAATCAAATAAAAAAAATAAAAAGCATGTTAGCAAAATAAAAATATAAGCAAAATAAAAACAAAAAGACGAACCATCATTTGTATTATTCATTGTGAGTGAGCTTTTTTATGGTATAGATGTAGACGACAAAAGACTCGGTGTCAGTTTTCGGATTCCAGATTGAATGTGAAAATAAAAAGGAGACAGAAAAACGACCTTTGCCTGGCCTACACTTTCTTCTTGTACAGAGCTCTTCTTTCCTTTATATATATATATATTTTTTTTACAGTCTTGGACGGTGTGCCAAAAAAAACTCCGCCTGTACCTAGCAGTAACAGTGTTTTAAGAACTTTCGATGTAGTCGTAGATGAAGTCGTCGGCGAATTGAAATTGGATTCACCATTAGACAGAATACTGAATTTATTCAATTTTCCCGTCGGGGTCTTTTTTTTTAGAGACTCTCAAGACTCGATTTATTTTACTTTACCAATTTTACCTACACTACAGAAGATATAGAATCCTCTCTCACAAAAGTCAGACCAATGGAATGTAAATGCTCCTTCACACTTTCTAGAAGATCTCAACTTTAAGTAATTCATGTATGAAACTGCATTTTTTCCTCTCTCTCTCTTTCTACAGACAACGACAACGGCTTAACGGTAACGGTTGAAGGTAGACACTTCCCTGGCTGTGTTTCATAAATTCACAAATTGACAAAAATAGCAAATGACGTGTGGACTTTCCCACTAATCAACCTAATGTCATCGTCATATTATCATATAGACTCGAACCAAAATCTGAATTCTTGAAAGTTACTATTCACTTGAATCCAAAATTGCTAAAATTCTAATAATTAATTCTATTTGTCTTCAAAAATATTGTTTCATTATTAGTTGTTAGTCAAGTAATTTTCTCCACGTTCCAAGTACAAAATTATTCACTCAAGAAATTGTCAACAATGTCAAATATTTCAAAAACCAAGTGTAATGATTTGGAAAAATAATTTTCGTTCTAATAATAATATGTATATGAGTTTAACTTGGTGTCTTTTTGCTGGTGTGCAAACGCAACAATCAACAATAATATGTACTTCCTCACGTAAAAGTGTAGGTAGTTAGACAATACATTCGACAAAAATACACTAGGTAGATGGGAAGGAAAGGCCAAGGCGTAATAAAACAGAATAAATTATAATGAAGTTAAGTTATCACACAATCTAAGTATGTAATGGATTTTTGAACAGCAAAAAATTCAAAAATTTACCAGTACCAATTTATTGAGCATCCAATATTACAACTTCTGGGTGTGATGTCGATGTAGCAAGTCGTAGTTGGTAATATGTAGTAGAAGCTTATGCACTTTTTTATATATATAGCTTTCACTGTATCAACACTTTTTTTAACTTATTAATTTTCAAAATTTTTAAGTCCTGGCAGTGAATCACTCACAGAAAAACGCACTTCTTAACGTTGTATTATATGTAACTATTTTGACCAACAATTAATTCACACTTTTGTTCACATTTGAAATCTGACTAACAAGTAAAACTTGGTAAATTCATACAATAGGGATACGACTAACCATCGAACACTTGCAATTTCAAATTCCAGAATTTGTTCCAATTCAAATTAATGTTGAACTCTCTTCCAAAAAATTTCCAAACTTTAAACTTCTTGTACTGATTCCATGTACAACAATATTTGTGTTTCAAAATTTCAATATTCTGAATGAAGCGAGAAGCTCCTCCTTTTCCGGCTCCAATTCCCTTTTAACAAAATAATTACTTATTATGTATTAAACAGGTTTTAAAAGCCGACGTGGCCTATGTCATATGTGTAAGCTGTTGAAGCTCAACTTATTTGTATTTGTATAATTATAAATAGTCTTCTCCCGTTTTATTACTATTCTTGAAAAAAAACAAGAGAACACAAGTTATTTTAAGTTTTTTTTCTTCAAGTAGAGAACAGCAGACATTCCACATTCACACACGACCAAACTTAACAACGATAAAGATGAACCAATGTAAACGTCACGTATTACAATTTACAATACGAATTACGATCAAAATCAGCCCACGTACGACGTACACTTAAGTACTCTCAGATTCTCCTTGTTTTTTTTTTATTTTTTGAGTAGCACACTCAACTCAGCATTCAAAAATTCAAACTCAAAAGTTGAAAGTTTTGGGTTTTTACACGGGACCGATAACCAACGACCAACGACAAACGACGATGAAGGATAGGTGACGGTATACGGTAACGGTACGGTGAAGGGTATGAGGATATCGATAATCAAAAATCGAATCCAAATTCAAACAAAATCAAAAATAAAAAAATCAAAAAGAAAAAAACCTCAAACCTGGAGTGAAGTAGTGAAACTATATGAAGATGAACAATTTCAATTTCCACTTCCACAAATCAAAAAAAAAATTAGCTGGACTTTTATTTAGATGATGATTTTTAAAGAATCCAATAATATATTATTTTTCACACACTTAAAAAATAATATAATCCATGAAATTTCCACTTTCCAGTCACTCTGTCTCAGTCTTCATCTTCCGAAAAAATCTTCTCGCTCGAAGCTCGAGAGAACTCATGCAATCTCATGAACAATTCTAAATTTATGTTGTCCAATAAAATTGTTCGTCTTCTCGTAGTAGTATTAAGTAGAAGATTCTTCTTCTCTCCACTCTATTCAGCAGTACTCTCACACAATCACAAAAATTCTGTATATTATTCAGTGTGTGGTGTGGTTCGCGTAGTACAGGAAAATAATACAAAGTGAACGAGGTCCAAAAAATATTCTTTCTGATGATCCTTCCTACTTTAACTTTTACACACACAAGTACAATCTACGAAGGGAACACATCTCTTGTCTCTCTCTCTGTAGAAATCCAATCCCATGAACGAAACGACTACGAAGTACCATTCAACCAAGTGAAATATACACAGGGACGTAGGACAAAAAGCCTTATAGCATAGGGAAATACATGGTACAGGATCTTACGTACGTACAGTATAGCAGAGCCAGCCAAAACCCTCACTACTTCGTCGCTTTGGCAGAGGGCTATCCCCAAATAACGTTACAATTACATTCTACGCTTTGACAGCCCTACCCCTCATTTAATGATAACAGGTCTGACTATCTAGAAATCTAACTTCATATTTTCCGAATTCTTCAATGGGTGGAACTTTATTTCAATTTCGTCGCACCCTCCAAAATTATTCATGACGTTATTTATGGATTGCCCATGGGCTGAGTGCAGCTATACATACAGATTTTCCTAACCACGCACATGCATATACATACATTGTACGCTGAAGGAACGGCGCAGCATATAGGGTCTTTCTCTACTTTGCCGTCATTTCTATGTGGGGGAAATTATCCGGCTGGCCAAAAAGCGAAGGAAAAAGCCAAAAAGCATTATAGGAGTAGGCAGTGTAATGCCGATTTTAATAATAGTAGGGCGAGAGTGAGGATAGGCTCCGGCATCCCGAATTAAAGGCTGTACTGAGCCTGTACTGTGGCAATGTAGCAGTAGTTTCTGTATGATTTTCTGTCTGTGTGATGAAGAACTGTGAGGAAAAAGGTCTGATCGACTTTTGCAATTTCATCAGTTAGTTCGCTTATCCTCCGTTCAGCCCCGTCTCATGGCGTCCCAACTCAACCATCCCTCAGCCAGCGACACCCAATGACCCAATCTTGCTCTGTCCGGATCCTTCCTTGGGCCTCCATGTAAAATAACTCTGTGGGACTATCTAAACTAGTAGACTAGTACCTGTATCTAGACTAGACTATATAGACTGTACCCTATGTACTTTCTACCTACATATCATTCAATTTGATGATTACATATTTACTATTATGCAATCCAATTCAGTCGAATGGAATATGGAGGAATCCCAGGCCAGGGATGGTCCTGCTCGGCTGTAAGAGAGCGAAGGGGGAAGCTCTAATAGATAGTGTTCCTCAAGTTATTCGTGGTAAAGCCAGTACAGTAGTGCCACTGCCAGAGAGAGAGCCAAGGCTCGTCAGTATTTTTTGTTTCATGTAGTTTGGAGCAGTCTGAGTATATTATTATCTCTAAAAGCTTGTATTCTATATTCTCCTGTATTCTGTATTGTGGAGGGCAGATCTAAGGTGTATGATTAATTTTATAATGATGGATACTAAAAAACCAAGATGATAAACCTTTTATTTTATATAATATTTTTACTCATTTCCTTCCACATGCCAGCATCAGAATTCTTATGTTGTAGGGACCTATATAGGGCCGTATGGACTGTGCTGTGGTGTAGTTATGTATGGTAATGTTGTGGCTTGGTTGTGCCCGTGTTGTGGGGATGGCACAGTATGGTGGCTGTCTATAAATTAGGGAGAATAAAGGAACTTGAACGTCAAGCTGTCAAGGTGTAGAAAATGTCAAATGCGGCATCTACATACAGGCACCATGTGGCATGATGATGATGATATGATGTGGCAAGGTATTAATGGTAGGGACGACGACGACGGGTTCTTCTGAGGAACCTCGTAATATGTTGGGAAAGTACTAAAATATTACGATGTTTCTCGAGTCTCGTGGGTGATGGGTGTAAAAAAAAAAGTAATTTGTTGTTTAGAGGATTTGGCTGACAGATAACTACTCATTTCCACCAAACTCAACTCTCTCAAAAGTGGAATGGAAACGTGTAAAATAGTGAGAATGACTTTAATCAATAATTTTTAATTTCAATTATTACTAAGACTTGTAAATGACATTGGACTGACTCCTGTTTTAATCTGCAATTTATTATTCGTATTCATTTAAATGTTTTAAATTCCCTATTCAACTGCATTTGTGTTGTGTGTAGAAAATAGGTAGCTGTATATAATGTGTACATTATTACATTTGAGATATATGAATGCATGTGGTACTTATACCTTGTGCCAAGCTACAGAAAGTAAACACGAACTTTTTCAGAGAAAGTTCTGATGAAACTTTCCCCTTATACAAATTCCATAAGTAAATGCATAATCAAGCAAAATCCCACATATTTCATTGTGAAGCAAGCAACAACTCCAGGAATATGTCTCCCTTTCTATTGATTTCATGTGCTATTTTTATTTTTTATATATACCTAATTAAGGTAACAGACTAAACAAGTTAAGTACAGATAATTAATGCGAATGGAATAATAATTATAGATGCTTATTACCATTATACAATATTGGAATAAATTACAGAACTATTTTTCTATGAGCTCACATAAAAATGTACACCATCAAGGCATAATTTTAATTCTTCTTTCCATCCCTCTCTAAAATAACGAATAAAGCAATAAAAATAAAAAATTGATTTGTTTTTCGTAATTATATATATTGGTAATCATACAATCATTATTATATATTTCATAAAATGTAATATATCGTAGCGCTTAGTAATTAAATTGTCTACATATATTAGGTTGCAGGGGATGTGGCAGTATAAGTAGACGGTCTGGCAGTTAGTATTACAAATGGCGCCCAAAAGGACGATGTGGCAGTTTAGTGTTAGAAATATGTGTCGAATGGAGTATGTGGCCGTTTGTCGGTGTGGCAGTTATCTTTATCTCATCATCTTTATTTAGCACACAAAGTGGTAAAAGTAATAATGAAATCGTTTTCGAAGACATGTGTTGGAATTGGAAGTATTAAAAAAAGTAAAAACGTATTAAATAATTACATCTTATTGCTCAAGCAAGGGTTGCCGAATGACTTGTTTTCGTTTTCCACGCTTAGGTCGTGGTACTTTTTAATTTGATTACCTTTGCAGACAGTGGAAACTGAATGAAGCCATTCGATACAGGTAAGGCAAATACTACGTGTTTGGTCACATATTTTTTCAGGAAAAGCGGGCAAGAGCATGTTGATTATTTCCAATTGGAAAAATTAAAGGCGACAGTGTAGGCCGCAAAACATGTTTTTTCAAAGGTGGTAAATGTTCGCCAGCGACGTTGTAATTGCGAAACGGTTGTATAGTTTATCACAGAACGAATACAAAAACAAAAGAGAACAACCAATTTGTTTTACTTTTTCGAACAGTCACAACACTTTGTGACGCCATGTTATTACCTATACCTATACAGCTCAACTCGACTGACGCTAAAGTCATGGCACAAGAAAGAATACGAAAAAGATTCGTATGCAAATGCAAATGTAAAGAATAGGAATAAGGTATAAAGCCGAATCGTATGCAAGAATTTATTATTTTGCTTATACTGCCAAAAACCTCCATACGGATGACCACCAAACATTAGCGATTAGATTATACTGCCACATACCCTATCGCCACTATACTGCCAGACCATCCACTTATACTGCCACTTACTTTATTGCCATATATATTATAGATTCCTATGCATACATATAACAACATCAAAACAAGATTTAATTAAATAATTGAAGTGACGAGAGTAACCAGTAAATATGTATATATGAGTACATAGAATAACAAACATGTAAATAATTTTCCTTTTCATAAATGTATGCTGAATTAGTTTCTACATTATCCTTAAAGCTTACGTTAGTTGCATTGTATAAACAATGTAGGTACCTATGTAGGTTTACATTTATAATATGTTATAATCAAAGAATACATATATTATTACGATCCATTTTTTTAAAAGATCATTTGTAAGCGTTATACGCAGCTACAATAATTATTGTCACATTTTAGCAATACTGAAATGTACACCATCTTATTACCTAATTATTAACTATAATAATCACATTGGATTAAACATCGTATTATATCCATCCATACAATGGATGCTAGTAGTATCACAATAGAAAAGGTACAGTAAAATACAGCACAAGATTAGGTATCAGTGACTATAATTGATAATAATTATTGACATAGTAAGTGAAAGAACTAAATGCACACATTGTTTTCAGCAAATTTGCTACCTACTAATTGAATAACATAGGAGAAATTCCAAAATCTAGTTTCAATAGGAAACACACAACGTTAAAATGTGAAACACCTTCAAATGCGATTTTCGCAATATTTGCATGAACATAATATAAATGCGTAATTTAACTAACGAATAAGTAGAATCGAATTTACTAAGTTTTGTATTTTCAATTTTTATGTGGTATGTGAGTAGGTCAGACTTAATGATCCTCATTCTCATCGTTATATTTTGCAAAGGTGAGGAATACTTGCTCGAGGGTAGTTTGACTGAACGAATACTCTTCTACACTATGTGTTGATTTCACTAAAATTTAAACGGAAGCCTTTAATATCTTATTTTCAAGAAGAAAGTAAACTTTTAATATGAAGCTATTAAATTATAAAAATACCTACATTTTTCCAAAGTTGAAAACGTCTCCGAGATGGAATGAATTTCATCGTTTGGTAATGAGAAAACAGCCCGATTTCCAAATACCTCAACCAAACGTGAGCTAGGAAAGTGTTGAGTAACAAATCGGAATTCTGAGGGGACATCAGTTGGACTGTCCACCGAGACCATTGGCATTGATACTGGAGACGGAAATCTTCTTGGACTTCGTGATATTTCAGGGGTTTCCCAAGTATCTTGGGATGGATTGACGCCCTCCGTAGGTACTCCTAGCTCTGGCTTTAATTTTATTTCCATTGTGTACCCTGTTCCAAATTTGTTTTTTAAATGCTGAGGAGAACCAATACAAAGAATGGATCCTTTCACCATTATAGCAATTCGGCTACACAGCACATCTGCCTCTTCCATGGAATGTGTAGTGAGCATTGCTCCACGTGAATCTATTGAATTTTAATGTTTTCAAATTATTTCACATACTGCTCTTATTTTTTTAGAGCTACTTTGAAGGCATTTATTCACCTTTAAAAGTTCCTAAAACAGTGTTCCATAAAAATCGCTTGGATTGAGGATCCATTCCAGTGCTCGGCTCATCCAACAGGACGATTTTCGGAGCCCCTAGCATGCTCATAGCGTAACTGAGTTTTCTCTTTGTCCCTCCGGATAATTTCTCAGCATGCTTCTCAGCATGGTCTGATATTTTTAGTCCTTGAAGAAAATGAGCCACCAGTCTTTTTCGTGAAAGCAATTAAGTAAAATCATTAGTTGAACATTACAATTTTAATTTTAATAGTATGATAAAATTAGACAACTAATAGCACTGCTCACTTTTGTCGTTTTTCCCGAGGTATCCCTCTAATTGTTGCATAAAGTTCTAAGTGTTCTCTCAAGGTAATATTTTCCCACAAAGCATCATGTTGAGGGCAGAAGCCAAGCTGACGAAATGCTTTCGACACATTGGATGTTATATCATAGGAGCAGAGGTGAATCTGTTAAATCAAGGGAAAGGGGTTAAGAGATGTACTTTAGAAATTATCATTATTAAATGATACACATCTACAACTTTTAATAAAAAATTGCTTCTAAACAATAGATTTGCAATAGGTAATTAGGTTAGTAGGTAATTAGTTAGTATGTATTTTTTTTACATTCCCACTATCAGGTGATTCTTCCGCTGTAACCATTTTCATTGTTGTTGTTTTCCCCGCACCGTTATGGCCTAGTAAGCCAAAAACTTCACCTTCTTCAATCATTAAATTAACACCGTTTAGCACAGGCTTTGTTTTTCCCTTCTGTTTGTAAGATTTTTTCACGTTCTGTAAATATTTTAAAATGAAATCATTATTATTGTCCACATAATTTATGAATAAATACACATCTAGTTAACTGTAAAGTGTTGTAAGCAGGATGTACAGGGAAGCACGCTAAAAATTTACCTTGAAAAGGACAACCCTTGGTTGCCCCTACAACAGGTATGATCCGTGAAAACATTAGGCATGTGGTACCTACATATTTGTATTCCTTTGCAATCCGATTTCTAACGAGGGCTATTTGATACGATACAAACGACGAAATTCCGGGCTTTTAAATACATGTATCTATCATATTACACACATTTGGAAAAACTTATTTTGACCCTTGAGGTCATTTATATCAACCTTGAACAAAAAGTTTTTCCAAAAAGTACAAAATATGATAGACACAAGCATTTAATTTTTTTTTCACTTCTAGAAATTTTTTCATTTGGGAAGTCGTTAGCCCAGAAATTCATATTTTATGTCATATCAGGTACCCCTCATGAGAAACTGGATTACAAAGGAATGGAAATATGTGCATGTCTAATTTTTATTTTCATCTAGCTCACTATACTGTATTGTAGCGCAAACCGAGAGTTGCCCCTATAGGCAGGATGTCGCGGACTGTTTCTACCTTGAAAAGGACAACTTTCGGTTGGGTTTATAGCACAGCAGACACCTAGATAAAAATATTCAAGCAAAAGCGATGCATTTATAGTTAATGTAGGAAACACTTGAGCCTTACTTTTGCAGCTACAACGCATTTGTTGTTTGATTCGACTCCTGAAAAATATCTTGCAATTTTTGATTTTTCTTCGATAACGTCATCGTCATTAATTGGGTCTCCTGCATCTCCGCTCTCCAAATTATGAACCATTGATGACGGCACCTGTAGCTTCTATACAAATTAAAATGAGCAAATAAATTATTGGTACTGAGTAAATTTTAAGTTCAAGTAATTCTGCACTTAATAAATAAAAAAGTACCAGCAGAGACATAATAGCTTGTAGTGGCCTTCCCCCATTCTTTAAAACGTCCACGACAACGAGTAGAAGGGAAAATAAAGGAATTTGAATAAGCATGCAAATGTACATTGTTCTGATTTCGTATGTATTATAATTGCTGAATGAAAGCTTGTCATCATTTTCATGTTGAATTGTGTGAGCCAGATACGGTTTTATCGTCCAATAAAAAGCACCAAAAGGAATGTAAAATATGTCCACGAACGAAAAGGCTGTATGTAAAGCTTTAATAATATTTCGATTCGCAACTGTACTGTCAACTATAAAAATCTGTAATGAATAGAAAATAAAAATTATTTCACACAATTTTAAAACCAAATACAAGATACTAATTACTGGTAATACTGGAATTAATACAATACCAGCTTTACAAAAAAATTTAAAATCCGCAATACAGCATATATCAATGTACACCTATATTTCTTATCAAATTTTATGCAAGTGACTGCAGTTTTAGCTACATGGTATAAAGATTTAAGTGTGGTATGATTACACATTAAACTTACGATAAGTGCGACAATAGTTCCACTCCAAGATGCAACTTGCGAGAATACAGACTGTGCAGAGTCCATTTTGTCGAACATGTAGGAAAATATTGCACTAAAAAGTAGAGCAGGGAGAATGTACAAGAGAATCAAGGTGGAGAAAATAAACATGGCATATGGATTCATGAAGGCTTGCACTTGGAAAATCCAAATCATGCATAGCTGAGAAATTGTGACAATCAACGAAAGACATCCAAACACAAAAAATATCGAGGAAAAATACATTGCAAATGAAAGCCCATTCACTCGCAGATGATTTCTTGCCTTGATCTAGAAGGACAACGTAAAACATTAAAATGTGGATAATTTGGCAACTGCACCAGTCATCAGTAGAAAGTATAGAAGAATGAATAGTATAAGGGAAATTTAATAAAAAATCAAGAGGGCACCTCTCTATCCTTAACGATTTCCATGACCATTCCGACACAAGAAAATACGAATGCTGGACCAATTAAAAACATCGCATACAAAGAAGCTTGACCTAAAATCATGTTCGATTGTTTTCGGAATGGGCGATATTCCAAGTTACTCCTTCCAACTGACGCTCCTTC
>JAQFZE010004290.1:0-11445 GCA_034695245.1 Dicyrtomina saundersi
GCGTAAGTCCAATTTAGTATTAAAACAAAACCAATAATGCAATAATGTGGCGAAAGTCTATCCGTTATAGAAACATACATTTTTTTTAAAACTGTTTTTTTTTTGCAATTTTTTTTACATTACTGATAATTTTTAAAAATCCAAAAACTGTGTAGACTTGTGCCACATTGCTTCTAAATTTTGTGACGGACTTACTGATTGCATCTTCACCAGCGATATAGTGGTAGTCTGCGCATATAGCATTTAATTACACGAAATGAGTAGGTATCTATGTATATATAAACAGAGCCAGAGGACATACAGACAGATGCATGGATATGTTATGACCAGGACCAGAGTATGAGATGAGTAATGCTCATCTAAACATTTAAACTTCTAACTGGTAAGTTATAGTGAAGTTAGAGGACCACTATGCCACTGCCGTGATAATTTATTATATGAGAAGCTTCGTCTCTACGGACTGCACACACACACACACGCACTACTACTACTACTACTACTACTACAAAACTACAAACACTTTGATACAGAATGAAAACTCACATGCTCTTTTCCCTCTCCTGTTTGTTATTTAGGTGCAAATGTTCTTCAGCTTACGCGGAACGGGTTCTTCCTGATGGATCCTGCTCTTGCGATTGTTTTGATAAGCAGAAAGAGTGCTTGCGACTGAAAAGAGGAAAGGACTTTTTTAGCATGCAAGACAAATGGTGAGTATGACATTTTCGGCTCTTCTTATGGTGAATCAAACGGTAACAATGTCAATAAGATTAATAAGATTCAAACCCTTCCATCACTTTTCCATAATATTCAATTACACTCACAATAAATCCTACAATGAACTTCTTGACTTTGACTTCCAGAGCCATTTCATGAGTCAAAGACTAACAGTGAATTTCCAAACCAAATAAAGATAATAAAGTTTTAGACACTCTCAGTTGTCAGAGATTACTATTTGTTCAGTCTTTTAAAGGTCCACGTATATATACCTAAAAAAATGTTACGTGCGACCGTGTCTGTGTCATGTACTACCGGCACCGGCACCGGCAGTCAAAAATTCAAAACAGTTTGACATAATGTCTGTTTAATTTTATTGCATTTCAATCCGCTCCTCTACTCTTTTGTAGTGCAGAGGTACATGTGCGTACAGATTGTACATATAGCAAAATATAAACTAAAAAAGAAACGAAATAATTTGTCGGTGACAGTCTTCAAGATTCCGGCAACACATCTGTAGGAGCGAAGTCATAAATAATTATAATATTTGAAATTGTGGTGTCAGTATAACAATATTATAAAGTTTTACAGTTTTCCCGAGCTGAGTTTCAATATAAAATTACTGTTGACTTTGACCCTCACTGCATAATATGACATGACTGCTCATCTCTCCTCTGTTTCCTTTTTGTAGGTGTATTCAGACGGGCCGATGTGAAGTACCGGAGTGCGCCTACGGAACATACATTCATCTGGCTGGAAGATGTCCAAGGAAAAAGGAACGATTCAGTCCACCCCTGTCATGGCACCGCTATTTGAGTCAGTGACATGGAACCATTTTATACAGTACAGCTAACAGTATGTAATTCTAATTATAATTATAAAAACAAATAGAATATAGAGTTTAAAAAGTCGAAAAAGAAGAAAAATCCACACACATACACAAAAAACTCATCGGAGTGCACACCAAGAACCTGGAAAAATCCAATGTAAAAATAATATTGGCAACTTTCAATGTTTAACATAAAATACATTGCATTTAAATAAAATTTAATCTACATGACTATCTCACTTTTTTGACGATCCATGATGAAGCATTGTGTTCGTGTATCTTGTATAATATATAATACATATATATATAATTATATTATAGTTATAGTTAAACACATATTATATACTATATGGTATTAAAATAGATTTTATAATAAATTGTATTAGTAATGCGTGTTTGTATAATGTACCTATAGGTAATATGTCCGTGTTTGTGAATTCGTGTCAGTCGGGCCTCTTTTCTCGTATATTATGTGTGTGTGTGGCCGACATTTAAATATCTGTATGTATATTGCGTATTATATATATAATTATTATGTAATTATGTATCTTGATATCTTGGTATAATTAATTAATTATTGCGTTTAAATGTAGGTGGATGTATGTATGTAATAGAGTCGGTTGGAAATTTAAATATAATTAATTTCATCTGTGTTAATCATATAATATACTCATGATTAATATAAATATGATAATGCAATGCAATACAGATTTAATATTACAGATACAACTTATATACATAATATTCTTCCTTACTATTACTTAATTTCCATGTTCAACTCGAAGCTTTTTTGAATGATTCGAAACTATTGACTATTTTTTTGTGCATACATGAAATAAGTATATAATAATCGTGATACCATTTGGCTCTATCTACTTCAGCTCCGTGCCCGTTCGTTCGGCTAGTTTCGTCCCCAGTCAAATCCTAATTCAATGATCATGTTTGTTCACCCAATGCATTTTGTTTTTTAAAATATCCCAGCCCCACGTCTATCTATACTGTTGCTCTCAACGGAGATTGAGATGTTGCACGACAAATTAAAATGTGAGTCAGTCAGTAGTATAAACGAATGTGAGAAATTACCGCTCATCGTGATTCTTACATATGCCACAATCATCCCCTTAAATATATATATTCCCCACTTATATTCCACAACCTCCGAACGACCGGGGTACAAAACTAGCCGGAAATCTATAAGTAGATGGAGCCGAATGGTTTCCGTGCCGAAATGAAGTATCGCAATATTTTAATTACGGAGAAATTTTTTTAATTTCTGTTTTCTACTACTTAAAACGTTAATTTGTCACATAGGCTGTACACATATTATAATCTTTGCCCCCCAACCCCTCTATCCACGGCCTTAACGAATGAAATTAAAAATTTTTGACATCACTTTATTTGGCAAAATATTTGGTGGCGGATCTAGCAAAACAAAAACTTATAAGTTTAAAACCCAGAACAGTATATATTATACTAAAGTTGGTTTTATTTTTGTATGTCAAACTTCAATAACAAGGAAAATTGCCTCTGGTGGTTTGTTGTTGCTACTTCTAAAAACTGTTTAGATTATAAAACCATTTTGAAGGCATTGCTTAAAACTTTAAAACAATTTGTTTAACAATAACGTGGAAAACCATTCGGTAAATGAATTTTTTACTAGAAATGCCATGAACGATTTTGCTTGTTGAAAAAGCTGACTTTGGTCTGCTAAGGCTATAAAATATTCAATTGTAATCCGACTTTTAAAATTATTCCTGTGCTACATCCGTCTTAAAATTATCGTTGAGATTAATTTCAACTGAAAATTTCGTAAGCCCATCGGCTTAGACCATAGGATACGAGGGCAAAGGTTATATGGCACAATGTTCCCCAATTTTATATTGTATTATGTATGAATCTTAATATTAAATTAGTAAGTAATTATTACGTGCCGTCTTCCCTAGAGATTTTTTTTAATCGAGTCAGCAAAGATTACACATTTAGTTTACTACTACAACATAGAAGTCTTAATTTCTTAATCTCAGATTCCGTAATGAAAAACAGTATATGATAGTATGATAGTGTAAAAGGTCCTGGTCGCTAGAATATTGATATTGCTGAATGCCACTGAACACCCTTTCTTTCTCCAATGCAACAATGACGATTCTGTAAGTTAAGTAAGTGCTGGAATAAAATATGATTATTAACGAACATCTCTATACTTAACCTTTCTCACAAAAAATCAATTTATTTGTTTTGTATTGTGTATAGGTAAATATTCTCAAAAACTTAATGCTAGAAAGCGTCAATACCAAAACGTTCCGCGTGCTTACATATTAATTATTACTCTTTTAAATTACATTACGTAATATATAATTATACTGTAGTAGGTATAGACTGGAAGTTACAAATTCTTTCTGAGTGAAACGGAATCCATGAATAATAATTATATTAAAATATTTAGTTACATTATAGTAATTAATTAATGAATAATATCTATATTATAATTATAACTAAACAGCTATAGCATTACACTCGATATGGGGCAAACGTCATTTTTTGCTAGAAGGAATATTGAATAAGTTGCAAAAATTGAAAGTGGAAATAAAAGAATCGTCCTTCCGTCTATCTATATTATTATGATTGTAAAGTTAAAAGTTAAAAAAAATAGAACATACTATGTAATTGTATATTATTAATATAATGTATTGTAATTATAATTAAGTTTACATCTATATATTTTGTTTCAACACATACCAAATAAATTATGTAATTAAATTTTGTCAACATTTGTACTGACTAACTTGCCATGTACATAAATAATAATAATATATTATAATTGTGAGTTTATTGACAACAATAACAATTATTGTAAAAACTAGCACATTATTGAGCTTTGAATTATACATTTAATATAAATAGGTTTTTTATTCTTTCTCCCTATTTGTAACCAAAAAAAATTAAACGGATGCTTGATATTACGATTGTAATTAATTAAACATAATAATATGATAATGTATACTTAATTAGAATATTATATATGTGAAGGTGTGTGTGCATGCTGTGGTCACTAATCAGTTTACACTCGATAAAACGCACTGTACTGCACACTGCGTCACAAAACTTTGAACGCAAAGTTTGACATTCATTTCGAGTTTAAGCTTTCAGCATGATACAAACATAATATACAGAATTATGTATAGGAAGTAGTACAATTGGTACGTATTTTTATGTGTTCGTAATAATTGGTTTTTTAGTGTAGATTATCCCGATTCCGTTTCAATCAATGCTGTTGTTGATCGATTGATCGATCATACTAAGGACTACTACGGGAAAATTGAGATAACATTGAAAAGTAAAATTTACCCATATATTGAGGAGTGCAGTGAATGGAGTGAAGGACGTTCTTATATTTGTTAACTTTGATATTACTACAGATAAAACTGCTAATAATTATTATATAAATAACTAGCCATAAAAATATGCTTTTCGGATTTCTGTCCATGGCATAATGACAGAGATTAGATAAATGATTTTGCATATAAGAATGTCAATAGAATATAGGTAGGTACATTATTATAACTATAATTTCTCAATTATCGCTGAATATAAAATGTTGATTATATAATATTATATATTTATCCTTTTTTCACTTCTGCTTCACTTCAATACATTATACAATTCTACTATTTTTCAGAATGGTAATAAAAAGGATAATGCATTCAATGTCTTATTATGTGTAATATAATATGCATCATCAGCTTCGGTCCTCACTTAATGCTACTATCTAAAAGATCCATATTCATCATTACATAATAATTTTGTTTTCAACAAGAAATAAACACAATGGACTATACACATTACTCAGTATTTCATGAAGCAGTGTCGATGTTAACAAGGTACCCACATCGAATTCTTGATATTTCCACTGTTAACTTTCAGCGCTAAGGCTACACAATTCCTACTAGCAGTATTTATGATTATATAAATATGACATATTTCAGAAGACTACAGAATCCTTTGAAATTCCAATTATTTTTAAACATCTTAAATTGTGTTAATTTCAGTAATTACAGTTTAGGCTCCCAAGGTCAGTCAAATGCATCAGTAACGCAGCCTGTACAAATTTATAGGAGTATTTATCCCTTATTAGTAATTTTATCAAAACTTATGTAATTTGTTACTATGTACAACTAATTTAATTATTACTAAAAATCTTTAATTTTTAAAATTTTATCACAACAAGAACACTGTCACATTCCCGATGAAACGCTGCAGCATCAATTTGCATTGGAGTGCACTCAGTGAGCAACAAAAAGACTACACAGTATTTTCTTACATACGTTGACACTCCAAAAAAAAATTAAACTGATAGATCAGCAAACTGAAATTAGTTTTCCTTAAGGAAACAATGCAGAATGCAGATCAATGATGTCAAACAGTTGAAAATACGATGGATAGCTTTAAAAAACTACGGCAAGGTAAAATATAGGGTGGAATTAATGATATGTATTTATAACCATTACAGGGTGCGTAGTAGTTTGACACTTATAATAGGGTGCGGTAACAAAAAGGATTTTAAACAAGAGTAGTGGAACAAATGTTTTTTAGGTTCGAAACCTTTGTTACACTGCCAACTGCTGCAAATTAAAAAACTTCCAGTTTCAAAAACTTCCAATTTGCTCTGGAATGCAATACACGGTGAAAGGTAACCAGTATAACGATACGAAGCTACAAACTAAAGTCAAGATGAGAAGTTCTTGAACGAAAGGAGTGCCATTTTTGCAGACTTTTTGGCAGAAAAAAGGAAATGGCAAAAAATAATTTACTTATTGTAAGACAATTAATAACAATAAAAACCTAACCCCAGATATAATGAACTTGGAAGCAATCTACAACACCACACTGACTGTCCGAAGCCGTTTGTTTCATTGAAGCCAAAGTGAATTAGGACAAACAAGAATATACAAAATCTGCCCCATCTGCGTATTATTCAAATATTGCAAATCTAAATTCAATTGCTTTAATGCTTTCGAAAATTAAATTTTCTACAACTCTTAAATTTTTATAATAATCTAGAATCGCATACAGAATTGATTTCTGTTACGAGAACTAAAGGAAAAATTAGAACAAAATCGAAAATTCCTAAATATAGTGCATACTGACTACATGTAAGGTAAGAATATGGTAAAACTAAAGTATACAACTCAACTTGTGATCTACAGCCCCGTTTACACTATTACACGTCAAGCATATACTCAAAAGTACATCGGTATGGAATCTGTTCTCTGTCCTCTAGAACTGAAGAAGACCAGCAGTCAGTAAATTTACCAAAGTATCAAATTTATTAACTTATATAAGACAAGGGTAATTGCTAACCCCTGAAATCACGGTACAAAATTTTTACTTTCGTAATGCTAATTAGGAACAAACCTTATGATGTGAAGTATTTACCGCTGCCATTAAAATATTCTAAACAATAAGATGTTACTGATCGTGAGTCCTTAAATAACAGACAAAACGATAATGTCCCCATAATAATCCCGTATTAACAATACTTTGTTCCTCACGTAAAGAGCTTCATTATATAACACTATTATAAATGGGACATTACATCTGACTGCCATAACGTGCTTTCAAAGATTTTTTCAGTAAATCTACGTTTACTTCAGTTGAGACACAGTATACATATTTTGGGACAAAACTACTTGTCCCTATTTCTTAAAATAATCTTGGATTTTAATTATAATATAATATAATAGTAGTAGACAAAAATTAAAATTCAGTAAGTACGGAATATTCCGTACTAACGTGATGAAGCATCATATACAATAAACAAACGCTAATGAAGATTCAATTGCAGGAATCATGTTGTCAATCGTAATAGTTAAATAAAGATGAGAAGAAACAATGAATAAGCGTTGACACAACTACAACAAAAGAGTAAAAGTTACCCTTATAATTTCAAAGTCAATAGTTATAATAAAGTAGAGTACTTAAATAATGAAACCAAAAAATTTAGCGTTAAGAGAATCATTCGCTCAGCATTATTTCAATACTTCAAGATTTCAGTTAAAGTCAGCACAAATTCATTAAAACAAAAATTTGCGACAGTCTGTAGTTCCACACCGACACTCCTTATTCACTTTTGCTGGTTTCCCGTCTTCCGAGTCGATACTAGTTTCAAGTCTATTACCTCGATCTTCCACTAAGTTTTTGTAATCGAACGTAATTTCTGCTCCCTGCAAAACATTGGTCATTTAATAATTTTGATAGGGTTAAATATGCTAAAGAAGCACAAAGTGATCGGTAACTGAAAATAAATAAGTGACATTTTTCGAGGTACTTACTTTCGGAATGTCGTAAATGGCAAAAAGGGCCAGTTTTGGTAAGTTAAGATCCAAACAGTTGACCCAAACTGCAAAAACCGCCAAATTCGGATCACATGAGTGATTTATAAAATGGGCGATATTTCCGTACTTTGCAGCGTCAACAGTGTATGGACAGTGCTCTCCCTCGTTGAAGTCTAGGTCAAACAAGTACGTACACCCTTCAGCGTCATACGACCGGCCACGTTTTTCAGCCTCTTCCGTATCAATGACTTCACCTACGTAGAGAGTCACAAATGTCCCCTTCTTGATAGCCTATGGATTTATAATGAAATTCAAAAATAATTAAAGAATCAAAAATATGCATTTTACGCCCAGCTGTATGCTTTCAAAATCTGGTCAATATATTTTAGGCCTACTGAACCAATAAATATGCAGATGCGTCAAAAAAACTCCTACCTTTAATGTCTTGACGCCCCATCCGCAACCATTGTTAGTCCTAAAAATGCAAAACTCCGTAGTAATGTCTTGTCCATCTTGAACAACGCGATTGGGGCAACTGGAATCGCACTTACATTTCTTGTTACATTCCCAAATCGGAGTGCCGACAGGAACTCGCAAACTGAATAAACCCAACAATAACCAAATCAAAAATAAATACAAAGAAACAGCCATACAGATAATTCATTTGTTTGAGAGTTAAGTTTAGCTGGCGACGAACTGGTAAATGCCGGGAAAAGAGAAAGGGTCTTAGAAAACGTTATAAAATTGCTTAAGAGGCAAATAGTTGTAAAAAAGTAAGTACGTGTTTGTTTACAAAACACGTTCCCAGAATATAATGAAATGGAATTTTAATGAAAAACTAATTTTAATTTGCACCCTGAGCCTACAGTATACAACAACTTTATAAGATGGCATTCAAGTAAGGCAAAATAGCTCCAGTTCTGCGAAATACATTATGGTTGTTAAATTACTACGAAGTGCTCAAATACAGATTGTTAGATAAAACATTACCGTCCAGCTGGTGTATATGCAAACTTTGCACCGGCGACTGCAGCGCAGCAATTTGATTTATTTTCTAGACATCCATTAGTACAATTGCATCCATAAGGGGGGTCGTCAGAAATAAAGATGTCCGAAGTAGCCCTATAATCGCTAATATAAACAAAATCTTCCGGTGGTCCAGCCCAGTCAACGTCGTTTTCTACTATTATTTTGGGCTTCCCATTACTGACAGTGTTGATATGTTCTTCCCAATCCTAAAAATGAATAAGAAAAAAAATTCTTGCTGCTTATTTTTTGTTTGTTTAAATATGAGTTGAAAGCAAGGACGGGAATAGAAAAGAACTATCAACTTCCTTTTTTACAAAAATAAAGCGGATGTTTACACTTCATAATGAAATACAACGAAAACTAAACTTATTGTACATACCACATACTAGTAAGAAGCAAGAAGTAACTAGTAAAGACTCACCCTCAGTACTTTGCTGTGTTCTTTTCGACGTCTTGTAAATTCAACATCAATGAGCTGCTTGCGAAGAGTAAGCAGTCCGTCGGGCGCTAATTTCCCTTCGATTCCGTCAGACAAAGTTTTACTTAGTTTCGCTGTCAACGAACGGTTATCTGATTTTTTCTTCTTTTCTAAAGCTTTCTTACGACATTCCTGCGACAACAAAATATGCAGCGATGAAGCGATACTGTAAACACTGAACCAAATGCTATGAAATTAATAGTAACCTGTTATCTTATTCTGAAAACGGAAAATCCGTACCTTAAGCTCATTATCTGTTAACTCGCCATGAACACGAAAGAACTCTTGGACCTGAACATCAAAAGGCCGAGGATCGGGTGGAACCTGAATCTGAATTCGTGGTCCAATACGCCTACGTCTACCGGACTCTGTGGTAACATATTCACTCCCACTCATGATCCCATCCCATTCAGTTTTTCGATCCAAATAAAACTTTAGCAAGGCACCATCACAGTTGACCAAGTTTTGAGGAGGCTCCCACGTGTTAAATTCTTCTTCCCAATTTTTCCATTTAACTAAGTAGTACTCGCCTGTTTCGTCCCGGTTATAATCAACCACTTTCTCCACTTCATACTGGTCTTCGGGAACAGTGGGGGACGGTGACCGTTGCCCATTGTCACTAGAACTACTGCTAGAAGCAGATGAGCTATCCAAGGAATCGTTCACAGCCCGAGTTCTGCCGGCCTCTGATCTGAGGACAATACAAAATAAAGTTTGATGATGTATTTATTACTGGTATCCAACACAATAAGTCACCTAACCTTGCAGTTTTTTGTATTCGTACGAAACCGTTAAAAAAATATTCAGAAAACAGATGAAGTAGAAGTACCTAGCACCTTGCATTATGACTTACGATTCTGCCGTGTTGTTTTCCAGATCTTCAGAATCATCCATTGAGGAGCTCGTAGAAGCAGCCTCGCTTGAACGGGTATTGCTTGTTCGGTCAACCCGGAGACTCGTGGAAGAAAGCTTGTACGTTGTTGCCGTACTCATGAGTACTGACGTTTTCTATTGTCTGAAAATAAAAAAAATTATTAGAATTAACAATCTGATAGATTTTGACATTGAAAGATATGTGAAAATTAACTGATGCGAATTCACAACAAATAAAAATGCTATTGTTCCAGGACAGTCGACAGTCCAAACCAAAGCCCATGTTTGTAAGAAAATATATACACATTCATTACTGGAAATGGCCAAATTGTACATGCCCTTAACCTTATTTCGTATGGAATTCAAAAATTTAGTGTAAAGCAACACGAGCGTATCTAAATGCACTCAAAGTTGAAGGTGAAATGAAACAAGCATTAACAAGTACTAAATATAATTTCTATTAAATCAATGTTTTTATGAAGTTGTGTAATCTTTTAATTTTGTGAAACATTTTGTAGACAATTTCCCGTAGACTTTCTCCTACAACAGAAATATTTCCAATACTCTCAACAAATCCAGTAGTGCCAGTTGCAGTGCCCACTCTTTTTAAGCTTATAGTAATTCCCGCGTTGGCACTACAAACCACAGAAATTACAATTTTCATTGAACTATCAATGGCTTCTAAAATAATAAAAGCATTCATTCATTGAATGTCGACTGTACTCCTTTAACCAGCCCAGCAATCCAGCCAGGCAGGCCAAGAAGCCAGGAACACATTTAATTATTAATTAAACCTGAAAAGTACAGTGTACTTACTAGTTAGTGTACTATATAGTTTTTACTTTACTTCTAATCTACGATGCTCCACAGCCCACAAGTTTTACTATAAAATAATGCAAGCTACATTCTGCTACATACTACTTTTCACTATTAAATTTAGCTAGCGTTTTCTTAATCCAATTTAAATTTTACGACGGTGACTGTCCAGATTAATGTGATATCATAACCGCCGGTCGTAGCATTATAAAGCGTATAAGACAAGCCAGTTATTATTTTGCTTTAAGCGCAAATCCAAATATTATCAGACTATCTTTACTATAGGCATTAATATATTCTCGACGAAATAAATAGAAGGAACGAAGGCTAACTAACGATAAGTACATGTAGGTACATTAAATGGCATTGACTTA
>JAQFZE010004291.1:0-11445 GCA_034695245.1 Dicyrtomina saundersi
TACTGGACCTCAAACGTGAGTTAGTGGCACTGACCCACTGACTGACAGAAGATTATAATTTCGACTGTTGATGTTGGAGATTGGAGAAGAACGGAAATGTCTGATTGAAGAAGTTATTTAATAGCAACAAGGTTGGGGACTGTTTGGAAGTGAAATTCATGAAATCAAGAGCTTGATGACACTAATTACGCCCTGATATTCTAGCGGGTTATACGAAAGTTCAAAACAATAATAGATTAGTTTTCAGGTCACCTGAAAGATGTTTTGAGTGTTATTTACTTCTGCTTTCAGAACTTCGCAGTTAGCTAATTATCTCAAAGTAGGGAAGTAGTTTTCATATAACTTTATGCAAATTGCTGAAAGTAAAATTCTTTTGAGTTCCATGTGTGTCTTCCATAGTTTCGTTGAAGAACAATTTGTAAGCATTTGTGATTAGTGATCTTCAGACTCGATCCAGTCCAGCCAGACGACGTTCAAGTCAAGTCGAAGCAATTCCCTTGTCATTTTGCTTACAGCTTAATTTCCCACACAGTGATTATTTGGTTGTTTTGGCTGATTGTCGGTTTAAAAGTCATAAGTACGTTCAAGTTCACAGGTTTACACGGAATTGGAACCGACAGCTCAGATGTTGTCCATTAACTTCTCAATAAAGGAGATCAGCAGATAATCCATGATCGATATTGTTTGAGGCGAGTTTAATTATATTAATGTTGAGTATTGCTAAGTATGCTTTGTTAGAGTACAAATCGACGATTTTACCTTATATATATTGTATTGATTGATGTCCGTATTGGAACAGCAGTGCAATATATTCAAAGAATCTGACGTATGAGCTTGAATAAAGCCAACCAAAGGAACTTACTAACATGTAACATGTTGTATGCCTCAGCACAGTTCATCCGTTAATGAATCAGTATAAATTGATTAAATCAAGGTCTTTCCATGTGCCTTGTGACGTTTGCTATTGACTCAACACTAAAACTAACCCGAGTCCTCTGTCTGACATCTGAAGCTAACTGACAACTGACGGTTTTTGATTTTATATTTTGCTGATTTGTTTGAAATTACGCGTTCTTGGTATTTTAACGTAGGGTAGAGGTGCGTAATTGTGATCGGGGGGTAATTGTAATCGCTCAAGTTTTTAACAAGAAAGCATTATGACCGACAGTCAACAGTAAATGAATCCTTTGCATCGAAGTACTGTTGTAATTTGTTTACAAAGAACAATTGTTCTTTTCTTTTGTGATAGTGCTTTCGCAATCACAAACTAGTAAAATTGGATTGTGTGCAATCATAATACAAAACAATCACTCAAGACGACAAACAAGAACAAACCTGTTGTGTGTTGTGACAGTCGTCGCTAGCTAACGTTTTGTGTACAAACACAATCTATCACAATCTAAGCTGTTAAAATACATTGTGAGCAGCGTGAAATGTGGTTGTTTTGTTATTTCAGAAATCACAATCTTCGAAGTTGTTTGTGAACAAATTAAAACAATACATCGAAGAATAGGGCTCGTTCTTCCATCTAAACGTTATATACCTATAATATCAGTGCTAATGTTTTCCTGTTAAAAACTTAAGCGATCACAATTACCCAGCTCTACCCTAGTACACAAATCGCAAATAACCATAAACTGCTCACAACAATCATTAAACAAATCAAGATGTTCAAATTTAAATTACAGTACAGGAAATGTGTGTTGCAAACATATATGGTATGTATGGGTTATAGAGACGTATTCTTATAAAGTAATTCAACTTGAAGTTCAACATTCAAATGGATTAAGCTGTCAGTACTGAAATTGTGTATGGCTAACGGTAGCAATGAAAAGTATGAAGACGTGGGCAAGTTTATTTCATGATCTCGCCGACGTGTTAGTATATTATATTATAAAAATTAGTTTTCAGTTATGCCAGTGACAGCCCATTAAACGTTGAACGCTGGATATAAAACTATGTAGTCTATTATTTTATTTCGAGATAAACGATGTCTGCGGATATCATACCGAAGTTAATATCGACAGAATCTGGTTTTGGAAATGAAACCGGATTTTTGCTGAAAGTTGAAGTTCATTGTCCGTTTTAATAAAAGTGTCAAAGGCTAAACTATTAATTTGATTGATTTATTATGTAAGTTTCTGAAATTTAAGTTTAAAAATATGCAGGTAGCGTGACGAACCCGGAAAATGGATGTAATGGACCACCTAGCTGCTGATTTATCTTGTGCTTTGGAAGAAACGAAGAGTAAGAAAGGACGTCACTGGAAACATAGGCGGTCCAGGTCAACATCAAATTTGCTTGGAACTGGTGCAGGTATATAATCAAGTCCCTCGTTGTTTTTATTGAACCGTACATTCTTGTGCCTTAATAAATTTTATTTGTATTAGTAGCTGCCAAATCGGAATCGGAACACAGCAGTTCTGACGAAAACAAGTCTGATAATGCAGAACGGTCGTTTGCTAAGCTGACGCTTCAGAACAAGTCGTACTCTAAATATATTAAACAAAAAATGCCCATGCAAAGTGTGGTGGAGTCGGACTCCTTTAATGAACTATTTGGAGGTAGTTCACAACCCACCACTTCACAGATGAAAAGGTATTAACTTTATTATTTTTATCAAGGTCGGTACAATGTTTCTGAACCATAATGGTATATGTAGAGGTTTTGAATTGCATTTGTTGTAGGCGTCGGCGACATAAACGAATGGCTGTCGAACCTGAGTTGAATGATAAATACCTTGGAGAAGCTAGTGGGTTAGCTTCAGTGGCTCCTGTAATACCAAAACTTAATGACATGAGTCATACTAAAAATAAAAAGAAGGTTATTGCTTCTGATACGCAAGTTTCGGTTGACTTCGGGAAAAGGAAGCGAGGTCATCGCGAACGACTTACTGAAACTTGTTCAATAGAAGGTAATTTGACAACCGTTGAGAATGTAAATGGGGTTGAATTACCTTTTGACGATATGGATGAAGATATGAAAAGTGATTCCGGGGATACCTCAAGCGTTTTTAGTTCAAGTGAATCCGACAGTATCGAAATTACATGTGATGAGGGACAAGAAGGTGCGTATATCTCCTAAAAACAGTACATATTATAATTATTAATTGTTATAGTAAGGAGGTTGTTGTATTTGAAGCTTCAAGTATTTCATTCATACATTTTATATTCAACTAATTTGTCATTGGTAACTGTATTGCTCCCAAAGGGGATGACGAACATTCGGATTGGGTGGGAGATGATTGGATGGTTGATGATGGAGGCGACTCGGCCGAGAGACGACGAGATTTAATAATGCGAAGATTGCGTGACAATGTTCCATCCAGGGAAATTCGAGCCGGCAAACGACGAATTTATCCGAATAAGCCTGTGTTTTCCTTTCGGACGTCTGCAAATGAACAACTATCAAAGTTCCTCCAGGACCCGGAACAGTCTGAACTTAAGTATGTTTTGTATTGGAATTATTATCTCTTCTATTTTATGGCTTTAAATTATCAAAAGTTTTAAGTCAAGTTTTAAATTAACCAAATTATTATTTCTGATTTTAGACTTCATCCAATGCGGAAATCCGAGCGAGTTCAACTTAGTCATATTGCAAATCTTTATTCTCTTCAAATGCGTTATCATTTTGAAGCGGATGGATCAGAGAAGGGTTTTACGTGTCCAATTCTAACAAAAACATCCAGCACCGCGCAAATGGATGCGAAGTCGGCAGATGAGGACTATACGAAAGCATCTTGGCTAGGGTCCTTGTGGATTGAAAGTGATTCCAAGCGTGTTAAAAAATGATGTAATTAGAATTAGAAATTTTTTTATCGACTCGTAAGGGGTATACGGCGATCATACGATGTCTTTTGTATCTGTTCTTAACTTTCAAAGTGCCGAATTTATTTTTACTCTGGTCTTGAAATTCTACATTTACGTTTATTAGTTCAGCTAGCTCTTTTTAGGGGTTCAATCAGCTAGTAGAGGTTCCTTGGTATAGGATTTTTCTACAGCAGTGATGACAAATCGAATTCTATTTAAATATATTCTATTGTATTATTCTGTATATATATGTAATTATTGATCTACGTATTTCCTTGCCTTATGCTGCAAACCTTAGCGTACATACCAGGGTCCTATGTACTTATTCGTTGCCATTACAGTTGATACGCACATTCGGATTTTGAATCCTGATTTTACTACCCAGCCCAACCTTTTATTTTAAAAGGTCGCCTATATATGGGTATAGTGTATTGGTATTTTTAAGGAAATTACTGCGAAAAGTCAGCACATCGACTTGACAAAATGCTTTGATGCAGACCTAAACTTTTCTTTTTTGTTACGAAGCTATGCACTGTATCTTCGCCAATGCTTTTAAGATAAGAAATTACTACTATTTTATATGCTTCGAACGTGATTCGCAAAATTATTGCAATACAAATCAGTCTGCCTAGTTAAGTTTTTTAATTATTTAGAAGTTAGCGCATCTATCAACAAATTATATTTTGTTTTAGTCTACGAATAAACTAGTAACCGTGATTCCATTATAGAAATAATAGCCCGCATTGACCGTGGTTTTTGTGTGATGATTATGTATTTAATATTTTGCAATTAAAGCTGCTAGCTCATATTTCGAAGTTATTTATTAGGTTTAACATTCATTTAGACACCAAGCAAAGGTGGACTTAATCTTCATCTCTTGGAGAACATTTGTGCATAATATATAAATCCAGTTTAGTTGTTTGCACGGTCAATTAACTGAGAAAAGAGTTTTGAGGTTATTTGTCATTCCGGATCATGATGACTGCTTCCTGTCCTACATGCAGTACCGTGGTACATATGGACTAAAAAGTGTTACAAGTCATATGTCTATATTTTATACATTTGCAAAGATGTGGAGAAATAGGTAGCGACCGTAATTGCCTGATAACTGCTCTCATCGTAATTTCATTGCAAAGGAATAGACTAGCAAATGTGCGGGAATTTTTCTGTGGCAGAAGGAATCTTCAATGTATTATTATAATCAATTTAAATAAATTCTTGTTTAGCTTAAAAAGTAGGCAATGAATAATTCAACTTTGCAATATGATAAAATTCATTGCAGCCCAATTAATTATTCATTGTTGCCACATTCCTTAAGGGGTTTCGGGTAGTATCAATTGTTTCGTCTAACTAAGTCTCTTCATTGATGTGAGGATACTTTTCCATACAATCGAAAAAACTAAAGGAATGAATCTGTTATCTACAATGAAACATTATGTGCTGGAGATACGTAATGTGTAGTAGTTGTCTTTGCGGCTGTTTCCATCGAAAATAGACGGCGTAGTAGTATTTCCTACTGAGGAAGTTGTGATAAAAAGTAAGGTGAAATAATGAAAGGTATTATTTAGAATCAAGATTCTTTCTCTGCATAACTTTCCGACATGATTCATTGTCTATATAGCCTTAACTCTTGACTGAAAAGTTGAAGGGTTTGTAATAAGTGCGTGTATTAAGATAGATACTATGATACTATGAATAATGATTTAAAATAATAATGATTAACATGTCGTGTTAACAAAATACGACTATACTAAATATGAATATGATAAGCTATGTTGCACGTAAGTTTGTTTTATCACATGTTATTTATTACTTCCTCATCCAATTTCACTTGTAATTATACGAAACATTTAGAATAGTGTATGTACGGAAACGCAAGTTAATTACATTACTTTTATTGAAGTAATACATTCATTCTTATGAACTTAACTAATATTTATCGCAATTTCGAAATATAATAATAGTAAAAGCAGATATGTAACTCTGTGTCGGTTTAAGAAAATGATGATTGATGAACGACAACATTTGCTCCAGCTTTGAACCTTTATTGAATCGAGCGTAAATTGTAAAGTTAGTCTTACGATTAGTCTTATTATGTAACATACGAATAATGTAAGACCATACTGCGTTTTGATGATAGGACAAAGAAGAAGGAGGTTGTTATTTATTTGTACTGTTGAATAAAAATATTTGCATTAAAAATTTTTAATTATGTACGTTTCTTCTTAATTCAGTCACATGTAGGAACTATGCTTTATCATCCGTGTCCTGTTCATTGAATTGAGCCGGGTCAGCTGTATTACATATTGTTCATACCGTATGCTGGTCTGTCTGCTATAATTTAATGAGTGAATTGTTTGCCCCTCGAATAATATAATCAGCCATATAAGTAACTGTGTACATATTATAATGTGTCAGAAACTCAATTAGCAACTATGTAATATTAATCACAGTACAGTTATCACAATTAATTTGTATTTTTTTGTACATTTATATTTTCCTTGCATAAAATTATAACTGTAAAACTAGAAGAATCAAGAAGACGTATGTATCTCCATGCATAATTATTACAAAACAATTATTTGCAATTGGCCGCTCTTTAAGTAAGTAGTGCTTGATGTTAGTTCAATGTCATTGCTTAATGTACATGTCGACTGCTTGGTACAAGACTTGTACTTACTAGTTTATTAGTAGCGATTCCTTGCAGTGGTATAAAGTATAAAGGACACAACCACACAACTGAGGGGTGAAATAATACCTACTCAACGCATCCAAAGCATAAATACATACATAAGTACTTACATACATGCTTAGGACTACCGCATTTCCTGTAATAGTAGAAGGGTTTGTAATTGTAGCCGGGTGTGTAATTGTTCATGAGGCCTCTACACGGGTTATTTAATTATTCATAAATTAAGCTATTCCGGTCTGGTTAAATTCTCTAAATCATATTTAAGAAATAAGTAAATAAAACAAAATCCACCCTAAAACGGTCGTTATAAATTCAAAAGTTAAATATTTCTACTCTGTTAAACGTACGAATTTATGCTTTCGTAATTTACAATACGCTGAAACTTCAGTATCAGTCTATACAAATTGGAATTGTTCTTACCCATCTACCTTGTGCAGGAGCGTTAGTTGAATAATTATTACGTCCTAAGTAGGTAGAATATAAAATTTGCTTTCATGTTAAGTGCAATTCAGATTAAAAGAATGGTTAATTATTGTTGCGATTATTGTACGAAGAAAACAGGAGGAGGAGGTCGGAATTTAAATTGTAGACGGGGTCCACTAATACTCCATTATAAGAAATACGGTAAGCAGCTTACATTACATGAAATTACTACACTAACGTAGGATTCTGTTTATCTAATCGATGGAGCTTCAACCTTGCCATTGCAAACGAGACTGCAACAATATTATATCTAAATGTGCATAGATATTAGCATTTACTTCCTTAATACTATGTACTTACGCTATGTTGAGACTGGACGATTGTTGCACTAGTCGCATCAGTACTATCTATTATCTATGGTAAATAATGTATGTAACACAAATATCTACTTACGATTATTAGTTACGTAGTAAGTACATAGTATGTAATTAGGTATGCACCTATACGGACTTTTTGATTGCTTCGTAATCCACAGGTTTCCAGCCTTGCAAAAAACAGCAATTGGCAAATATCGCATCATCCCCGCTGCCTCTACCTCTCCCTCTCTTTCTCTAGGTCTTGCTCTCAGAGACGGATTTGGAAGCATAACTATATTATTAGTGTTGATCATTGATTTAACATAAAAATACAGGTATAAAATGTCCTGGGATAAGGAGCGGAAGACGAAGCTAGTCACATTTGGGTTACTTATTATTTCATCGTTGTTAACCTATTTTCCTAATTGCGTGCTTTCTCAAGGTCTGGTTTCCTTAATTTAATGACCAAGTTATACATTTAAATAATTACGCTTACTTAAATTTATTGAGACTTTTGTTGTTGTCGCTTTGACTTTTGTGTTCGTGCCACCACCATGCACCATAATACGTAAAGCTATTATGGCTTCATTTGTTTTTTGGTGTCAATAAATTACAGAGTGAATTTTATTCAAAAGTTTCTCTTCAAGTATGCGATTTTGAGCTGATTTTATGTGTAATGTGTACTGTATACAGACGTAATATTTGGAGACGTGAGGAATGAGACGAAAACACAGCACAAGAAATATTCTCGCCTTATTGAGTCTCGGATAGATGATCCAAACCCAAATCCAAACCAAGTTACTAAATCCAAGGGAGATGGAGATGAAAATATTGATTGTGAAAAACTGTGTGTGCCGCTTGAGCTCTGCTTCTCATTGCTTACTGTCTTCGAGAATCCAACTAAATTTAATCTTAGAAAACTTCAAGATGCTGCTTGTGGTTACACAAGTTCAGGTGATCCATTAGTCTGGTGTGAAGATGCCATTTGTAAGGACCGTCCTCAAGTATCCCCATCTTCAGAAACTATGGGTTCTCCTCCTCAATTATCACTGAATGAGAACAATGGAACAGATGCTCCATTGTCACTCACAATGGGTCTTAATGCTTCTAGTTCTGGTCCTGATTTTGAGTCATTACATTATTTAGTAATCCATTATCTCGATTCTCTATACACGTATTTTCCAAACTTTTGAAAAATGAATAATTATTGTGTGTATGATGTATTACAATGTAATAGATGTAATTATACTGAAAACTGCGTGTACTTTTAGAATGATGAAGGGTGTGGAATCGCCATTCCAACCCGAATACACGGAGGTGAAGATGCTGGATCAGGAGAATTTCCTTGGGTTGTTGCTCTTATGCTGAATAGTAATAAACACAATTAGAATGCGACCCTTAAGCGTAATTTTTTTATGAAATAGCAACACTAACTATCAGCGTACTTACGTACATTATGGTTACTTAAAGGTAGCTCTGCTTTCTTTCTTTGTAGAATCAAAGTCCTCTGCGCCTCAATTAATGTGTGGTGGGGCGTTAATTTCTGAGCAATGGATTATTACAGCAGCTCATTGCGTGGTGGACACAAATAAAATTTTGAGAAATATGTATGTTATTATAATACCGTTAAATCTTGACAATAATCTCATAATTCATAATTAATAACTGTTTGTCATGCGTCTCTTGCAGTTCTTACGTACGAGTAGGAGCCCTTAATATAAGCAAAGAAAACGAGGAAGGAGCTGAAAATATTGAAGTAGCTGAAGTCTTTTTCCATTCTAGTTTCCAGGAAAGACCGGCCATAAAGAATGATATTGCCCTAGTGAAACTGGAGAAAAAGGTCACACTGAGCTGTAAGTGGAGCGGAGATGTGTTATTCACCAATAATAATTACGTATATAATTTAGTGCACCGAAACTATGCGTATTTGTTCTTTTATCCGGGTATAAGGAAAAACCGCTATAAGGGAGCAATATCGATGGTTTGGTTGGCCAGCTATGCTACCAACGTTATAATTTGCCGGTTATAAGGGAACCAATATAAGGGATGGACGGTTGTAAGGAACATATTTCCTGCCGTATTTTGGAATTTTGGGTCATTTAAAAGGGATTTTGTAAAAAAAAAGAGGGCCGAAGTGCCATCCAAACTAGGACGAAACAAACCAACCAACATAAATGACTTTTTTAAACAATCCACCTACGCACCTATATCCATTAATAATCTATTAATTCACGCGATTGTAGATATCTTGACTTTGTTTTACCTTATTTCCACCGTCTACTATTCAAATTCCAACCTCCCAGACCCGTCCACTATTACAAGCCCGTCTACTGACATATAATAGTGTTAAATAGGCCCGTCCACTATTAAAACTCCGACTTCCCAGACCCATCCACTATTACAGACCCGTCTACTATTACAGGAGATACGGTAACTTAAAACTAAAAATAAATACTTCAATCTATAAAAGGCCGCTTACAAGGTGAATCACTTAAATGGTTAAAACTTTAAAAGAGATAACTGCTAAAAGGAAAAGATTGTGCCGGTCCCACGGAGTCCCTTATGTACGGAAACGGAATTGACTGTACATAAATACTTTATAATGTTTACATATTGCATTTGACATTTTCAAATAATTAGTGACAGTCAGTACAATATGTGTGCCAAATGGAAATGGAGCGGTCATCATGGGAAATTCCCTACCACTTGAAGAATTGGAAGAAACAGTGTCAGCCTCAATTGTTGGATGGGGTGGCAATGGTGGCGGCCTCCGAACAAACTCCGGCATCCTACAAAAGACTGAAATCCCTTTGATTCGAGGAAATGAGTGCAAGAGTAAATTTAATCGTCACCATGTCAACATATCCCCAGATGCTCAGGTAATTTCATGCAAACTATCGAAGACGAGAGGAACAGCCAGTGCCATTAACGTTCATCGCTACTGGCTAGACTAATGTACCTACGTTTATAGCTCACTTATGTCGTCATATTTTCCATTTAACTACTCACAATCAATGTGCATATCATTGTGAATACATATATAATTTGTATACCAAAAATATTTAATCGCAAAATCTGGATTTTAAGTCTGCCCTTATTTTGAATTAAAGATTTGCGCCGGAGCAGAAAATAAAGATAGCTGTAAAGGGGATTCTGGTGGCCCTCTAATGGTACCTATTAGTGGACGTCAAACCATTGTGGGAATTGTATCTTTTGGCAGCGTTTATTGCGATGGATCTCTTCCAGGAATTTATTCTAGAGTAGTTTTTTATATGGACTGGGTCAAAACAATAATTTCCAACAATAGTTAATTACACGCCATTATATATATGAACAACGCTGGGATGACTCACAGTTAGTATATAGTATATAGTGCGATAGCATTGTTCACATAGAGTATGTCTGTATAGGATTGTTGTGGTTATTTTCAAATGCTCATCATATTTAATTATACCGAAGTTGTACGCATAACGACATTAGTGTTTACAATTTTATCATTTTAGCTTTTGTAAAGAACTCCATTAATTTCGACTAAGTAATATAATACTAAAGTAAGCCCACTATTTTCTGTTATTTTACATACATGGTATAGTATATCAGTATTATAGTACATAGTACATACCATTTTTACAATCTCAGATCCGTGTACTATGATACTATGGACAATTTTACAAATTTTACCCTGTAGGTCGTAGACCCGCGTGCGCAAACATTAAACTTTAAATCCGCTAACTATAACCGCGAATACGGTAAAACTAAAAAATAAAGAGTATAGATAGGTTGCTTTAAACATTGAAAAAATATAATAATGCCGCTGCGCTGTATAATATGTATGCCTTGGTAATAAACACGAGGCAGTTTCACACGAGGAGTAGTTCACTGGGGCAGTACTAACCTATTTTATTTAGCTCTTAAAGTATTTAATTATATTTATTATATATGTAAGGAAATAGTAATTTGTACTTCTCTGTTATCCATAGCTTATACGTTGGCCAGTTAATGAAAAACGATATGTAGTATTTCCTAACCAGGTAAATACGTATGGATCAGCCAACCCAGAATTAGTCCTGGCATGTAAAAAAAGTTACTAAGTAGACACCGCTCAAAAAGATACCCAAAGTTGCATTTTATTATAAATAATAACCTGGTTTAAATAAATATAGAC